>JAOXYI010259806.1:0-10699 GCA_028566495.1 Lithophaga antillarum
CCATAACTAAAAAAAAGTTGTTTTTTTTTTTTTTTTTTTTTTTTTTTTATTGGATTCACAAGAAGGCTGAAACTTCGTATTGTTATTCTTGGGACTGCACTGATATTCAGGATGATCGTTCTATTTCCTAAATGGCTGATAATTCAAATATTCTATTAAAAACATCTGTGAACTATTTAAACGTCATCTTTTTTTTCTTGTCAGTTATCCTGATTAAAGACTACATATGGCTTCCGCGATAAATTTCAAATTTGTTTCATGGGACCAGGCAGTCGTCCTAGCTTCACTCTTACATTATGTTTTTTAATTTTTCCTTTGGTACACTAAATTCTATATCTTTATTTCATTCAGAGGGAGAACTGTTTCACAGTGTTAATATCTTTTTAATGTTTCAAAGCTAATTCTTGCAACATCGTTACAACATAAAACTATAAGAAAATTACGTTGCATGATACGACTTGCTTGTAAAAAGATCATGGATAAAGATGTGAAAAGTTTCTGATGGAGCGAAGAACAATAAACATTTTGATGTGTATATATATCCTCATCTAATTGCTCTCCTTTTTCTACACAACTGTAAATTTGTGAACTGAATATTTGTGCATTCTAATAATTACAGAATTTTTCTTTTGAGGATCAAATACGAAAGAAAAGAGGAACAGAATTCGCAATACACTATACAAGCTAAACAAGGCGAAAGTAGACTACAGTCAAAGGCTTATAGAGGAAACTGCAATAAATACATTGGACCTGTAAACTCCTCTCGGTTCTCACTTAAATATTAGAAATTAACATAAGGAATCTAGATATAGGAAGCTGGATAATTCCACAAATTCGATAAAAACGCCACCTCAAACTAACTGGAAGTTACAAATAGTAACATTTTGGTCCTTGACAGCTTTTAAAACATTTCCTTATGAAGTATACATTTAATTGGAGCTGAATTTTTCTCCGGCGAAGAGACTGGTTGAACTAAAACTCTATTTTACCTGTCGATGAGTTTATTTAACCTTATTTAACATTTGATTACTTTCTTGTATGATGAAAAGTCTTTCCAAAGTCTGAATGACAGTTATATAATTTTGTCTTATAAATTATGAATTACTTGCTCAACATATCAACAGTTACAAAAAATTCGAAAAAATTGAAATTTCTGCTCATTTTTTTTAAAAAATAAGTAAATAGTCAGTATTGTAATTGTTGTTCCATATTTTTTATTTAAGAATAACCATTGGTTACAAGCTATGACTTATTTATTTTGATTTTATTTTGACAAAATATTATAGACAGAAACTTCTTGTCATTATATTATATTATATGAACTTGTCCTTTGTATAAGTGTTGAGCGTTTATGATTAGTGCATCATGCTTAATTTAAATATACAACGTTTGTTTTGACTTTGTTATATAATAAGCCTTTCATTATTAAGAACTGTCATTATTTCTGTAAAATTTTTGGCGCATATATTGGCTTTTTAGATGTGAATTTTATTGCTGACTGCGAACTGTTTCACGTTAGTGTAATATTGAATTTGATTTTATCTCCTTGATATTATTACATGTTTGATTATTTTCATATTTTTATTAGTTCACTCATAAATACGGAAAACAGTTATGAGATTTCTGTCAAAAGGATCACGAACGATACTATATGTAGTTCGAAATCTTTTCAGTACATGTCATACCTGCAAAATATTGACCTTAATTGCATAATTTTTCATATATCTGCGTAGTGTTGGTATTATAAAAAAACAATTCTAGAGTTAGAACTCCTCTAACTTGCCACCTATAACAGATACTTTTAACCCTTCACCATTCGGGCATTTTTGTCGATTTTGTTGTTAAAAAGTGCTCCATAATTTAGTGGTGAAATATATCTTATCTGGACTTAAATCATTTACATGACTATTATCAATATTTTCCTTAGTGTTCAAAGATTTGCCATATTGTTTCTGTTTTTGGCTAACGTGGTAACAGCCCATGTACTTGCAGTTTTACCATGCTTGTGACATTGATATTTTTAAAGAAAATTTTCTCTTTTTTTGATTTGTTTAGTCACAAGTTTGAAGGACTTTTTAAACAGAAATATCTAATACTTTAATATAATCGTCCATTAACTGAAGGTTAGATAACTCTGCATGTGTGTGTGTGTGTGTGTGTGTGTGTGTGTGTGTGTGTGTGTGTGTGTGTGTGTGTGTGTGAATAAAAGATATGCTGTTCGTTCTTGGCAACACTGGAGTTATGTTTTATTTTGCCCCAGAAATAAACTATGACTTCTGCTGTAAATGAAATTTTCTCGCACATTTAACCACTAAAGATATTGCCCATGAGAAGTATAATTAATATCAATATAAAATCATTTAATTATAAAACAGTTGCTATGGTAATCACTGTTGGAACCAGTATTTTCAACTTACTTTTTTAGCTTTGTTTTAATTGTGCATTATTTTTAATCTTGTTATATAAAGTTAACGTATAAAAACGACTGGCAATTAAACATGATTATATCTTTGTATGAAAACCATTACCTAATATTGAAATCCTTAAATTCAAAAGCATTTGAATGCTTTATTATATGTATGCCCGTTGGTGGATGAATTTTTTCTCTATCGGTTTGTTTTGCAAGCGAAACGAAATTATGACCTGAAGATTAATGCAATACGTTTTACGAATATTTTAGACATTTTTGAATCCCCGTTTGGTACAAACTTCTCATCATTTCTACGTTAATTGATAAATTTTCTGGGAGAAACTTATACATACAATTGTAATCTAAAGGAAATGCCGATTTAGTTGTCATAAAAAAGTTAATATACGTCAAATTCTTATATTATAACGGAAAACACTTACAGGCAATTTTCTAACTGTGTAGTTAAATCTATCCTTTACAGTATACTGATTTTTTTTCTTTATTTATTTAATTACATTATAATAAATAATCATAACTGCTATCTCCCCGCAAAAAAATAAATGTATAAGTAAAATTAAAGAAGGCATTTATTATAAGTTCAGCCATATTTTTATACCTTGACAAAAAAGGAATGCAGATGTCATTTTTGTTTTTATTTTAATAGTAAATGTTTGAATTATTTATACTAAGAAAAATCTAAATAATGACAATTATACCAATAATTATTTTCATACGATCAGCAGAAATGTGGTCTTGTTATTGCATGATGATGTCACTATTAAACCTTCGTTTGGGGTTTGCCCATTGTTGGCTTAACGTAGTTTAAATCGGTTTAAATAAGATTTTAAAAAATCGCTAAGTCACTTTAATCAACCCATTTTAAGGCCGATGAATGCAGTCAATCTCTGTTAAACAATTTGAATGCATTCTAATTTGAATATATACCTGTTTTTAACCAATGTAAACAGGGTTTAACTGGGACTGATTGACCTCAGTCATTTTATTCTTAAAATTAGTTTGATACCTAAAACAAGATCAAAAAGATTTAACAATTATTTCCAGTCTTATGTAAGCCTGATTAAACTATGTTAGACTAAAACTGGCCATTCAAACCACAAACAAGTTATTAGCATGTCCGTCGTTATTCCTCATCGTCGGTAAATAACTGGTTTAATGTTAATTCCTTGGTTTCGCCAATTTTGGAAATAAAAGTTTTAGTTCTATTCTGGCGACTAAAATTTGTTCCTGGCTAATCCTTGTGTCATCATTTGTCGACTGAAAACTGATATCGACAAATTCACTTTTTATGCCTGAAAACAGTTTTGCCATTTTGATTACAAAACAGAAAGGCGCAATAAATTTTAACTTTCAGTCGCTGATAATAATTGCAGGATTGGTATCAAAAGCACCTGTAGCAATTATAAACTTCTAATTGCTTTAACATATTGATTGGATTTAAGGTGACAAACACGCACCCAATTAATTATGACCTATGCAGAAATTTAGCTCCTAATCAAAGAAAAAGGGTGGCTGAGATTTATTGACACTTTCAGCATTTGTTTTCAGCTTTATAATGATTACCAGACTTATTGACGGATGAAACGTCAGACAGCTATTCGAGAAAGGAAGTAAAATAGGAATAAAAGTAAAAAAGTTAATTGTTTTGAAGTTATAAAGTATTTGTGACTAAGCTATTGCATTCCGTTTAATGTCTTTTATGTTTCTTAAGTCAACAGAAATCAGCCTTTGTATATTTCTTATCGAGAGCATTTCTTTGACTCCGTCAGCCTATTCGTTGGACATTTAAATACTGACTATTAAAATACAACAGAATTTAGGGTTTAATGTTTCCTACTGTTTCATTAGAAAAGTTAATTAAAAACAAGGCTGCAATAAAAACATAGACCTCGTAATGAAAAAAGAGTTGAATGGTTATAAAGATAAGCCCTTCGTAAAAATAAAAGACAAATTTGAAATGTTGTGCAATGTAAGAATATAGTACATTTATTAAGCTAAATAAATGGTAGCGGATTTGGGGTTCCTGGACACTACCACTGAGAAACTAATAAGTAAAAGAGGGATTATTTTCCTGAAAGACGCCAAAAACTTTTTTGTGTCCATAACGTAGCGACTAAAAAATCCATGTGTTCACGCCTATTAAAGTACAGGTGAACATATTAACTCAACAATAACGCAAGTTCGTACAGTATATGTTGTGTTTTGATCTTTTCCATTTTTCTCTAAATATTCTATGTAAAAAGTAATTGCAGAGGTAAAAATTTGGAAGTTGACTTCTGCATCGCAAAACTTCCGAATCTAGTTTCATATGCAATTTTTCAATCATAATAAAACCTTTCTTTAACTTTTGGTGATATTTTATAAAATTAATGAGATCTCAAAACATAGTACATTTGTTCACAATCAAAATTCCAATCTTGTTGTTTTCGTTTGTCTTTGTTTCAGATTTATCACATTTAATTTCTCTTTAGATTATCAGACTACATTATCCATTGACATTTGGATCTATACACTTTACACATCTATTATTTGTATATTTTCAATTTACTTTAGATATTTTTTATGTGGAATAAGTAATAAAACTATTGATGTCATCACTTTGTTTTGGCTGTTTCCTTTCCATGCGACCACAAAAATTGAAAATGTATTGTGGTAAGCGTATCTTCGTTGTCGACTGTTGTTATTGACAAACGCAAACTATTTTTGAATGTCTAAGTGATACTATTAATTTTTTTTTTTTTTTTTGGTCCAGTCCGTGGAAATGACATATAGCTTATTGATGTACATTGGCAATAATTTCAGTTATTCATGATTTATCCTAAATGTTTTCAGATCTTTCATTCAGATTTTAACACATGTGGCAATATACAAATTATTAAATATAGCTTTTTACTTCGGGTGGTTTTATACTATGTTTGTTTTGAAGTACAAGGACACCGCTTAGCGACTTGATCATTCAAAATCAGACGTCCAACAACAATCTGACGGACAACGACGTTATGAAATTCAACATTCTGATAAGTAGATAATTCTGACAAAGAAAAACTAAAATTCAATAGTCCGATACTAAGACAATTCTGACCAACAAATTCCCCTAGCAGTATAAGCCTGACAAATTCACCTTTTGACGTGTGATACCAGAGGTTCTTGCAGTTTAATCACCCTCTGTTCCCAATTCAGACTTTTATGCCGATCGACCAAAAAACACAATCTTTGCAGAAAACCAATACATGTATGCTAAGGAACAGTTTCATTGGTTCACAGTATCGGGGGACATATTTGAGTGTATTTCATGCATCATACAATAGTAAACAATTGTTCTTGGAAGCAATATTGATGAATTACAAATCGGCAAAAAGAACACAAATTTTGAACAAAGGACCAATTTATGACCGTCTATGAATACTTTTTTGTTTATACTATGGATGCTAAATACCGAATGAAACTCTTACCTGAAAATCGTATTAAAACGTAAACATGTCTTACATTTTTTATCACTTCTTCAAATTCTTTTTAAATAAAAATCTAACTTATAATACTGTAATTTTACGCGATCGATCAAAACATGTTTTCTCGGCTAAACGTAGTATTACTTATTGTTTTAAGGTAGTGTATGCGTCTATGTATTAAGTAAATACTTTGTTACTAATTTCCTGCCATCTTATTCTATTCAATTACAGCTGAATTGCTTAATACGCCATTTAAAAGATTAAAAGAAATCGATAGAAGTTCTCTCAATCAGCTATCATTGATAGTAAACTATGCAATGACATGGATATTTACAAGTTTCAATTTGTATTCGGTGGCGTGTAAAATGAACGGATATCCAGAGGGAATATAATATTATCATTATCTTTTAATTTGTTTCAACGAAGCTTAATGCAATGATATTTTTATTGTTACGATCCACAATTAGTTAGTTATATCAATTAGTTGGAAATCTTTAAAATAACACTGCTTTAACGGACAATTACATAAATCGTTAATTTTATTAATATTGTTAACACAATTCCAAAAGTCAGTGAACCCATTGTTTTGAAAAGATAAAAATATAATAAGGTGTCATATTTTATGAGATTGTAGAGTTCGGTATTTTCAAAATAATACGTCAACTTATATAAAAACAACGACACAACTTTATCAAAAATCTGTATTCTGTTCATACATCATTGTAGAAAACCGACATTTATTTTTTTGTTCGCAAGAACAGAAAAAATTGCCAACTTTTTTTTTTTTTTTTTTTTTTTTTTTTTTGCTAGTAGAGTGATAGAACGATTTTTAAACAATATGCAGTTATTCCAAGCACAATTGTCTATTCAATATAAAAAGGAGTATACCAAAATCAGTTCAAACTTATGTGTCCAAAGCAGATGACAGATCCAAGTGTACAAATAACTGGGATTACATGAACCCCAGAATAGAGTGAGACCAGGTGTGTCGACAGGGTAAACATCTCCTGCTGTATATGCGTCAACCGTCACGAAGCCCAAAAAATGATGTCCGGTAGCAAAGGTCACAAAAAAGGTTCATGACACATCCGGTAGTAAATACAAGTAGACACGTATAGGATTTATAATGACGAAATACATCCACAGCAAGTGAAATATTATACAGATCGACCAACTCGTGATGGCGACCGTAAAACTTGTGAAGCGAGGATTTTAACCTTTCTTTCTCAAATCCTTGCTTGAGTATTTTGGGGGGTTAGAAATATACCCCTATCAGAGAAATCATTGTAATTAGAACAAAACCTGGCACAGCGTATCAATTGAGACATGTAAACACAATATGCCAGGAAAGAGGGTATATTACTACTCAGGAAAGGGAACTTTACGATAGTAAAATTATAATTCTCATGTTTTGTAATAGATCCTAGATTTGAGTTGTCCACCTGTGCCAATTTCCAGGGAAAGGTCTAGATATGAAACAGCCCTGGTCTCCGTAGTATCCTTTATTTCAAGTTCACTAAGATAAATAACGTGTAAACACTCACTGGCGTTTTAACGAAAAATATTTTTCCAGTTGTGACTTTTTTAACCTCAGGATTCAATTAACTGTAAAGTGTTTTGTCCTTTTCAAACCTTAGAGCTAGAATGGGAAACAAAAATAAACGATCTCACTAATTTTCGCCCCGAACATTGATCTAAGTGTAGCTACACATATCTTTTCTATTTTAGTGAAAACAAGTAGTATCAAAGATGGAAAACTGAAATTCTGACAAAAAAGGCAAGGGCAAATCAAACTTAGGATCCGTAATTCGGTCTCGAAGGTGTCTATAAACCTTGACAGTAGCAGAATTATAAGTAACTATTGTTTTTATTTCATTTGATAAATTTTAATTGTGAGTATCTGTGTCGCGACTGTGTTTTAATTGAGACTGTGCCGGCAATATCATTACAAATGAGTATTGTCTGGTGGAAAATATAATACAGATTGGTTGTTCTATATACCATAGAATAAACCATTATCTGTTACAATATCTTTACCAACAAAAGATCAAATTACAAAATGACATAAAATAAAAATAATTCGATCATGGTACACTACATGTAACATAATATCACTAGAAATTCTCGTCTTCTGACAGGCAACTTTGTTAGGATAATGAATCTTAAAATCAATACTTTCATTACATGTTTAGCAAGAAATCGGATAACGGACATTCGGTTTCCTTATTTTCTATACTATATTCACGGAAAATTACTGGTACATTAACAATGTACACATCTATGCCATATTTCAGTCAGTAGTTATTGTACATGACTGCTTTTTATTTTAGATTATTGACGTCTTTAGAATGATAACTTTTTAAACTATCTATTTGTTTGTATATCAATACATCGACGACACCATCACCACCATTGAAAATAATACCCACCGCGATTTGCTTACAAAAATGACGATTGCTTTTGTAATCTTTCAACGTTTCTGTGTATATAAATCGCACAAAAGCATCAGTTCTTAAGATGAACGAAGAATTAAATGTGAGTGGACGAGGATATGTGCATAACAGTTTAGTACATGACATTTAAAACAAGTGGAAAAAGATATTTTGAGAAGTTAAACTGATTTCAGGTCGACAGTTACCGCAACATGAATTATGAGTCAAAATATCAACAATCCAAAATGTAACGCAAGAAACACTAATTGAAACATGAAATATAGGTCGAAATGACTCTTTTCTTACTCTTCTCTTTCAATTTATAAAAGAAAAACGTATCCATATTGTAATGCTTTACCGTTGCACAGATTATAGAAAAATAGAAATAGATCTAAATGCAAACTTTAACCAAAGTCAACGAAAAATAAAATACAAATCAAAACATCCTATTCGCAAGAAGGCTTCGTATTATCCAAGACGTTTCTACATATGAAGTTTCATTGTTTTACAGATTCTACAAACGAACAAAATATCTCCTCGCTGCTGTCGTTGCGTGAAGGTATAATAATTATTGAACATAGCACATGCTATGAACTCCTTCACTGTTTGAATGGCTTACAGTTAAACTTATTTCACTGTTGCTCGGTTACGAGTGTGGAAAGTAGAAACTAAAGTCTTTGTACTTCTTATTTTTTATGCTGTCTCAGTTTCGTTTAAATGCGATTGATAAGTAACGATATAACAATATACGTATCTTCCAAATGCAATCTTTCAAATCATTCATCATTCTAATTTTTATCATGGATGACAACTATTACAGATTAAACTGGTTATATATTAATAAAACTGGTGTGTAAATGGTGAAAACAAGCATTTTTAACGGTTTCGCTTTTTTCAGTTTAATAGACTAAATAACGTAACACATCTAGTAATCAATAATATATCAGAGACTGTTTTGTTTATGAACTAATAACGTCCGTAAACATTATTTATTCATGTTTTAAAATACTTTTGAATTTACCCAATCAATATTTTATATTTGTCATGCCATGCTTAGAAAATGGCCAACATCTGTTAAATATCCAAAATAATGAGTTTATATATAATTTACAATAACTTTTTCTAGCACCAAGATTTGCAGGAAAAAGTAAGGATGGTGAAATTCTAAATTACTTAATTTAAAATTTGATTTGGATTGCAGTTTGTACATCAAAACTTCACTCATTCTGCCTCCGTCTAAGAATAAACTGATACGTTGATCATCAACAATCTTTGGGTTTTTCTTTTTCTTTTCTTTTTTTTTCTTTTTTCTGCACTTTATTTGTGCTCAGTTTCATCATCGGGACAAAGCAAGCAGAGTAAGACAGAAAGTTATAATAATAAACAGATGGCAGAACATAACTTCTTTAATTTCGCATGTTATTCCGTTTTGTCATTTAAAAAAAAAAAAAATTTTTTTTCATTTAAAAAAAAGATTCTTTTTTAAATTATTTGGTTGTTTATTTATTTATTTATTTACAAGCGTGACCGTTTATATAAATATACAATGTTGTTTGCCATTTAACAGTTGTATTTGATTTCAGAACTACATGTAGTAAGCTTGGGTAAAGACAAGCATATAAATTTAATACAGGACTATGGATTTTAAATTATTCCACTCATTAAACTTATATTGGATATCTTATATTTTATATATGAAAACAAGTATTAAAGCTTTTAAAAAAATCTTGTAGACTGGTAGATGGCAGGGTAAATTATCAGAGAGGATTCATTCTCGTCCATTATTGCAAACAAAAATTTTGACTTTTATTGCTTCCCATAGCAAACGAACAGTGAAAATCTAAAAATAGAATGCAAGTCGTGTCAGAAAATAGATCATCAATAACGTAAATTTGTATTTGATCGTCGTTAATCACCTTTTATAAATCGCAATTTACGTCCTTGTTCACCGTACACACGGAAAGCAATGAATGTAGTAAAAATGACCCATTAACGTTTGTTTACATTAATCCCTTAGGGAATGTTTTACCGCATACTATAATAAGGGCATGATCATCCAAGTGGTTGCGTATGTAGGGAGAATTTGGATATTCTAAAATATTTTAATCTATTTTTTAAAAGGAGGATTAATAACACTATCGTTACGTCCGATTGTAGCATTAATCTTTCCGATCATGTGACTTTTATTGCTTCCCATAGTAAACGAACAGTGAAAATGTAAAAATATAATACAAATCGCAATTTACGTCCTTGTTCACTGTACACACGGAGGAGCAATGAATGTAGTAAATATGACCTACTAACGTTTGTTTACATTAATCCCTTAGGCAATGTATATAGACGTAAGATGCAAAACTTTCCCGGGAACATGTACATACCGGAAAAATATA
>JAOXYI010259916.1:0-10699 GCA_028566495.1 Lithophaga antillarum
TGCTTAAAAGCACTTGATATTTTAAAAGTTGTATCTAGCACCGATTGGGGTGCAGATCGTACCATTTTATTAAATTTATATCGATCTCTCGTGAGATAAAAATTAGATTACGGATCAATAGTATATGGTTCTGCAAGGAAATCATATACCCAAATTCTTGATCTGGCCATCATCAAGGGCTCCGCTTGTGCTTGGGAGTATTTAAGACATCCCCTATTGAAAGCTTGTATGTAGAAGCAAATGAGCCCTCGCTCGCAAACAGAAGAATTAAACTAAACTTAGTCTTCAGTATATTACTAAATGAAAAGGATATCCGTCTAATCCTGCTCACGATTGTGTTTTCAATCCTTTGTACGAAAAGATATTCGAAAAACACGAAATAAAATTCCACCTCTTGGAATTCGCATAAAACCTAACCCGAATGATCCAGTTGTTATATTCCGCCGATCTCCGATTGCTTCATTAACGCCTGAATGCATCCTTGACTAAAACGCGTCAACCGGAAGTAATTAAATCAATCATGTGACTAAGCTTACTGCTATGCATTCTGGGATTTTTTCTATTTGTATTTTGTATTGGCGCGAAAAGAGGGAGGAGCTTCGAATGTTTGTAAACATGCAATGGAGCAAGCAACGTGTTTTCATTGTACCCATGTGTTTGATCATAATAACTTAAGGAAGGAGTGCAGGAGAGACGTTACTAAAGTCCACGGAGAAGTAGATATCATCAAAATTTTGGCATCATGTTACAAATTAACTGCAGCTGAGTCAGAAAACAAATTTCGTTCACTTGTTGACAGTCTTGATGAAGGTTTCGTTTGTAACAAATGTTTCAACACGATAAAATCTATTTTCACTAGCCTAAGAAAATGTCAGAGTTTGACAGAGACATTAAGGAGCACAGCTTCAGAGAATTTCACAACACTGTTGCACGCAACCAATACGGAATCTATGCCCAATGTTACGCCAAATGAAAGAAAGAGATCCAGAGACTGTGTAACCCCTGTGAAAACAGGCTGTACCCCTAGAGGCAAAAGGACAATCCATACAACACCAAAGGCAAACAGAAGGAGACTTCCTTTTTCTCAAAGTCAAACACGAAGGAAGACACCAAAGTCTCCTGGACCAAAAGTGAAGGTACTGTTTACTATTCATGTATAACATGTTTTTTGTGGGTGTATGTTTACATTTGTACTTATAAGGGTCACATGACCTGTGTCCAAAATTACTTAGGAAATCCAGAAGGCCTGCAAAGAACTTCATAGAAATCTGAACCTGTTCTACTATCTTTCTCACAAATTTCAGGAAAACTGGAGGACTTGGGCCTCAGGGCTGACCCTAATTTCGAACACTGCACTTGACTTGTTAAAATCGAAGATGCAAAGTAAAAGAAGGCCACAATATCATGTACACATACATGTATGAATCTCTGTACATTTAGTGAGTTCAGAATACAGTAAATCCTTCAAAATACAAACATCAGAATATAGTTAATCCTACGAAATCACAAACATATTATAACATGAATGTAGCATACATGTATAAAATAAGAAAAATTGATCAATATATTGTACAATTAAACACATTTAGTGAATTTATATGCAGTAAAAATGGAATGCAACAATACATGGACTAATAGCTACTCATGAAGAGCTAATGTCATTAATCCCAGATCAAGTCCCAAATATTACTGCAAATTAAGTTCTCAACACAACCATTACATCACATTTCTTAGTACTCTGAAACTGTACATCAGTAAAGCTTTATAAACTGGTATGACATGCCACAGGTACATGACTATGATAACTTTTAGCATTAATTTGAAGGTAGCCAGGTTAGAAAGTTTATCATCTCATATAAATGTACTGTACATGTACAAAATGCATGGTGTTTTTAATTTTAGTGCATGGGTATGAAAAACAATATTAGTATATTTCAAAATATTTATTACCTTTCAGGTACAGATAGGTTTTAAAGGCAGAAGCAGAAAGACAATCCTGAAAGGTCATGATAAATTAGCATGCCGTGCCATTGTAATGAAACAGTACAAAACTGCAGTCAACCACTTGATGCAAATTGAAGAAGTAAGAAAAGATATTGCAACAACATTAAAGAAGAGCATTAGCCGTGAGATCAGTAACTTGTGTAAATTAAAGAATTGTGTTCTAAGACTAGACAACCTGTTTAACTTTTCATGGAAATCAGCTTTTAGACAACTGCAAACAGTATGCCCTATCACAACTGATATCATGCAGTCCATAACTGGAGGAAAACAAGCTCAGATGCCAAGAGTTGTGTCCAGTTTAAGTGTATTGTTGTTTACGAGGAATCAGAGTCTCAGCACCTTGCAGGCAATAAACAGTGTATTTATGTTCAGGGGACATGTAAGAACTAGGGTAAGTTCCTAAATTTTAAAACAGATTTGGATTCCAGAAATATTTTATAACATTATACATGTAGTCAATTATCTTTGTGTCAGATTCAAACAGAAAAGTCACTTTAAAGGGAGTAAGTGAAGTACATGTATTATACATGTAGTACTCTTGAGTCGATTTAGCTAATTATTAGAGTGAAGGAACTGGATTTTCAATTAGAGTTAGACAGCAAATGACATCTCAGTTCAAGATAACAAAAATTTAGTTATATTGACATTGTCACTTCAACACACATGTCAGTTAGTGCTGATACATATTTATATTAAATTTTAGCTACAAGTCAAGTTTGTCATACAATTTGTATAGCAAGTATAGTAACTGAACAAACTTTTATCTTAATTTGCATTATATATACATGTACACGTTTATCTACATGAATATTTTACTGTAGAAGTCAGTTTTTGTGACATGACGGACAGTGATGGTGAATTTTGCATGAAGCCTGGAAGCTAATTGCACATGTATGTACAAATATGCAGGGAAAAAAAATTAACTAATTATGGTACATATACATTTGTACATGTTTGTACATGTATGCTGAGTGAGTTGAAGTTGTTTTAGTACATGTACACAAAATAACTGTCATTTTCATTACATATATGTATTGTTTCTTGATAGGTATACTCAACATTCAATCGGGCAGGCCTTTGCAAGTCCTACAAATCAACTATCAGTACAATTGATAAGATATGTGAGAGATTTGATGCTCCTGTTAAGAAATGGGCAGAAAGTATAGTAGAAGAGAAGAAAGATGAAGTACAGACGCCTACTCATTTAGGTAAAAAAAATTATTTCATATTACATGTACTTGTAGTTAAGACTTTATTATAAACACTGCATAAAACAGTGGATTTAATGCAGTTAAAATTGGTGTAAATTAGAAGTGGAAAACTTACATGTATAATGTATTTATAACCATTCAGTTTATCAGAAATTACATCTATTAAATATTTTCCATTTGGCTTGGAATTTTCTGGGGTTTCCTTCAGATTTACTGAAAAGTAAACTTTGAATTTATTTCTGACATAAAATGGGGTTCCATGCATGACAATTATATTAAGGGTCAACCATTTGTACAGTTAAAGGAAAACACAACTTACCATTATTTTCCTAAATTTGTAATTTAAAGTGCATTTAATTATAGTTTACTTTGAAAGTAAATTTCATGTTGTGAAATAGAAGGAAAATTGCAGTATAAATCTGCATATGAACTCTTATAAATGCATGTATACTCAGAAATGTTGGGATGTGATTTGTACAACTAAAACTAAATGAATAAAAGCCCATAGTCAGAACATTTCTTCATAATATAGTAGATTTCTCTTTATAAACAATACTGAAAAAGGTCAAGTGGTTATCCCCTTAGTGTTACTTTTTTTAAAATGTACTGAAATCCCTCTTGATTTTGATGTGAAGTCAATGTATATAGAATTTTACAGTATTCAATTCATTGCACATGTATCTTCTATTTTTTTGGTAGACGACCATTCCTATGCAGCTCCAGAAATTACAGCTGATGAACCTCAGGCTCAGCAAATATCACATGACCACAATTACTCATCACCAGTGATGTATGTAGCAGAACCAATTGAAAACATGGCATCACCCAGCAAAAAAGGTACCAGTATCACCAGTAATTTTGGCTCCAGATGCAGGTATGTTTGAAGTATAAACGAGGGAGGGGGGAAGTATTCTAAAAGATTTGTGGTATGTAGGCTTGTTAAAGGGCCAGTAAATAACTGTTTAATTACCTATTTATATGAGTTTCCAGGTAAGCTGAAAGTGCATCAGATATTTTGAATAGGTACAATTCAAAGAATACAACAATGACTTAATTATTTTTAGTTAATAAAAAACAACAACAAAAAACAAAAAAGGAAAAAAAAGTTATTTTTCTTTTGTTCTTGTGAAATTGGATTACTGCAAAGATACATAGAAACTTTGGTTGCTGTCAGTGTTATATCAGTTATATATTGTACACCTGATATATAAAGCAATATGTATCTGAAAATTATATGCAAATAAATAATGTCAGATTTCTGTTTAGAATAAATATTCATGTTTTCACCATAAACCAATACAATAGCAGGTTAAAGGAGATCATGCAATAGATCACTGAGCACGAGCAGTACATCACCACGCAATAAACAACTAAGCATGAACAATAGAACAGTTTGAACAAAAACAGCTGACATTATCTACTTACTAAATAAAACAGAGAAAAAAAATTGTATTATTAGACATTAATATACATTTGTAATCTAAATTTACTGCCAAATTTGAAAATGTTGACTTTGACACTTACATGTACATGTATTAAGGTTGAGTATATGTACTTTTGTTTACATAACTGAAATATCAAAGACTGAATTTGCATGAACTAAGATTTTATTAATTTTTTCAGCAGATTGTATCCAGACTCCAGGTCATAACAGTTTACATGTTACTCCACAAACATGCTATAGAACACCACAAGTGCCAAGGACAAAAGATTTGATTGGATCACCACTGCCAGATATTGCCTCACCATACACAACTGTCAACAATGAAATAGAATCAAAGAGTAACACATTCCAGATTATAATGGACAATTTAAATATCAATCAGAAAACAAGACATAAAACATCTGAAACCAGTAACAAGGTGCACAACTTAACTCACTCAATTGCAGTCCAAGACAGAGTAGCTTCAGATGGATTAGATGAAGTTCATCCTCAAGCAGATATATTGTCAGTGTCCGATGAAGCATTTATACCCAGCATCGAAGATCACCATGCATTGTACAGTGATTTTAAGCACTTAATACAGAGAACACTTGTTGAGTTTTTACCAGCCTTTGAAGACTACAAAGATGTCGTGCAGTATCACATAGAGCATGAATATTCAGCAGAATCAGCAAAAAAGAGCAATGTGGTAAGAATTATTCAATTTTAGAATGTAAAATTTCAGGGAAGAGGGTAATCACTTTTTTTTCAAACATGGGGTTGTGATAATATTATAATGTTTGTAATTTAGAACATGGTGGTGCTGAAACAGAATAGATTTAGATCATTGTGACAATATTTGTCCAATGAATGAAAACGACCGATCAAAACAATTTTTTTTAACATAGAGTTGTAACATATTATAACACTCATAATTATGGACACTGTTGAAATGTCCCAAAATTGGCATTAGGTCATTGTGACCTACACTAGTGTAGTTATACCCTTGAAAATATAAAACAAAGGCTTTAAGTTTTGGTTTTTTTTAACACACATGCAGGTTTGTGACATGTTATAATGCTCATAATTGTGAACCAATTTGATGTGATCCAAAATCAGGTCATTTTGACCTAACTGTACATGTGAGTGACCTTTTTCTTCAAAAGTATGTCAAGACAATTTTGTGTCTCTTGATATTTCACATTTTGATTTATTGAAGAAAGATTGACAGAACATATGACAGAAATGTATAAATACATTTAGGCCACAATAAATTAATTATCAGATTTTCATCCTCACCCACCCCTATTTTTCAATGCAAATTCTTATTTATTTATGATTTTGAAGATTTTTCTTCATTTTTAAGGCATTTTTCACCAAAATAGACAAAAACCAAAAATAAAATTTGCCTACCCACCCCTATTTCAGGAAAAATTGGGATGAAAATCTAACAGTTAATTTATTGTGGCCTTAGATGCTCACTTGAGTTTTCGAGTGAAAACTAGATTTCATATAAATGAAATGACTGCTTGATTGCATGCAAATCTCATGGAGAAGTCATAATTTTTGATAATTTCTTTTGTTACTTCAGATACCCCTTGGCATACTGGAGAAAGATGAAAACATTACAGAGCAGATGATCGATATAATAGACCATTTGCAGCAGTATGTTCCAAAGAGAGAAAGGAAAATGGTCCCAGTCCTGTTAGGTGGAGATGCCTTGAGCGTGGAAAGAGGTGAAAGTGCGCAACGTGCCAGGGCAGATGCTGTCAGTCAAGAGGATAGATTGGATGGCTTTGTTTGGAAGAGTGAAGACTGGCACGCTCATGTTATATCATTGCAGGTATTTCTTTCTTTCTTTTTTTTTTTTTTGAGCTAAACACTTTCTGTTAAACTACATGTAGATCAAAGTCGTAGAAATATTCCTTTTTACAGTCGGGGGTATAACTTTAAAAGGTTGCTTTTCCTGTAACTGAAAAAGTTTATAATTCTCATAAATTTTGACAAAATTTTACAATTTTCTTTGCAAAACTGAATTATAACCTAAACAAGTTATAATCAGTTTTAATGAAAATTGAACACATCAGTGGAGATATATAAAAGCAAGGCAATTGATCTTTGCAAGATTAGCCAATCATCTCAATGAATAGGTCATTGTTTTCATACAACATATAGTAATTTTACAAATAATTGACATTAATGGTGTAAATTCCCTTATCTTTGAAGGGCTTGCCCAGACAGATTTTGCTGATGCTCATAAAAGTTTATTGGCCCATCATAACAGTGCATAATTAGTCCATCTGGGAAAATTATCATCATGTACAGAAAAATTCATAAATTTCTAAATGAATAAAGGTAGTGAAAATCAAAAGTAACCTATTTTAGTTAGTTTTGCATTTTAACCACTTTAGAAATAACTGAAAAAAGTTGTAAAACAGGATGACAAAAAATAACTTGTATAAGTTATGCCCCTGACTGTTTTATTAAAACAATATTGACAACTTTTTGTTGTTGAGAAACTATAATGTTGTCGATACTGTTTTATTAAAACAATATTGACAACTTTTTGTTGTTGAGAAACTATAATTGAGGGTGCAGCAATTTTTTAGGCCTATTTATTTTTTAAATAGGCCAAACTTGAAAGGGACCAGTCATTTTACTTCAACTAAATCAAGAATTTGAGTCATCGAGAGGTCATTTACTTAGTTATTACTGTGAGGGGGCCTTAATTTTGATTCAAGTTATTCAGGAAAATGACTTAACCAAATTCGGCACAACTGTATATGAAATCCTATGCACGTACAACTTCAAATAAAGTTGGTCTTGAATCATGTTTCAACTTGATATAAAGTTTTGTTTTACATTTCGCTGGTTTCTTGTTTAATTTCTTTGTTACTGTACACAGTATTGTAATTGTGATGCACATTGAAAAAAAAATATTTGATTAGCCTTAGGTGTTTTATTGCTTCATGTATGGATAAAGAAGGAATAGTAAATATTCTTAATGCAAAAATGTGTGAAGCTTCAATGTTTACTAGAGATATTACATTTTTTTATTGCAGGACACATTTAATCTGCACTTTAAGGGGACATCATCAGGAGAGAAGGGAACTCTTTTCCAGCTGAGGAATTTTTTTGATAGGAGAGGTGTGAAATCAGAGGTAAGATTTATTTTTTTGTACTAGTCAGGGGTGGTTACAGGATGTTTTCAAGGATCGGACATTACAATTTTTAGGCCCAGACCTTGAATGTGGATGGGGCATATAGTGTTACCCTTGTACATCCATAAATATGAAACTGTGTAGTTAAGTTTTGCGTTTAGGGTTATTTCACCATAGCAGTAAAACTTCGTCAGGTAGTGGGGCATCTGTGTCTTACACAATTTCTAGTTTCGTAAAATTCTTTTAAATTTATTTTCAAGTGTTAAACAAAAAGAAAAAATTACATCTTCATCAGAAATCAGAGTGCTTTTGCCCTGTTGAATTAGTTTACTAATCTTGAGAATCCAAATTAAAGTACACAAAGTAATTTACTTGTCTCAAGGTAAGAAATGTAATATACCGGGCACAGCTAGATAATGAATACACACATGCTGTCTCAGCTTATTTTTATTTTTCTTGTTTTGATTCTTGGAAAGTAATGGAGCAGTTACTACACCACCATATGGGTTATTATATGGCTGATATGGCTGCAAGTAACTTGTAAACATTATCACATTTTGCATGAGTCAAGAGCACCTAGCTTAAATTTGTGTTTTTATTGACACAAGTCTGATTCTAACAACTGTAACCGTGCTAAATCTGTACAACTATTTCTGATCAAATATACAGCACAACCATCACAGCTGAGATTGAAATTTGATGTGATGGTATTCACATTTTAGATTAAACTTGAATAACTTGAGTGATTATTCTCTATAGGAAATAAATTTTTGTTAGTTAAATTTCTTAATTATTATAATTTAGTGTCATTTTATATTAAGTTACTGTTGAAGTATACATTGTACAAGCATGGAGTTCAAACAAGGTTTTTACGTAAGGTGTTTTGTCAACCAAAGTTATGCTTAGCATCTGTCTTACAAGAGTTATGATAGAGAAATAACTTGTATATTATCTTGTAGGTCGAAGACGCTGTGAATGATTGCCGGGAATTTCTCCGTTTCATAACAAAAGGACTCATCATCATTGCAGCAATGAAATTCCTACAATTCACCGACATCACAGACAGTTTACATGGTTCATCAACCTCTACAATAAGCAATTCAGAGCAGAAAAAAGAGTTTCTTGATTGCATAGCTGAAAAAATAGTGAAACAGTATGTAGCAACTGAACCATTTACTTTTGAACAAAATTCTAACCAAAATAAAACCCGTTTTCTGTGTGGATATCCAGGTTGTCAGAAAACGTTTGCTGTTGATGGTAAATGTCGCCTAAAACACCGCAGTGTATGTCTTTACAAAGGCTTAGACATTCTTACTGAACCAAAAGAGCAAGTAGAAGTGGATGAAGACCGTGAAAAATCAGAGATAAAAGTAAAACAAGATAGCAGATATAATTATACTTGTAGCCTGTGAGGGATGGTCTTATGGACTGGTGTCGTGAGGATGCAGCAAGGGAGAACGATGGCACCAGACTTGTGCGTTTGTGGCGTTTTGATATGCTACGTTACTCCATGAACAATCATAACAAGTACAGACTACTAGCTTTTAAGCTTCAGGTCCAGCTGATGTCCCTTCTTCCTCCAAAACTTGCACAACAGCTACTACACAACAGATGTGTTAACATCCATGGAGGAAAGGGAGATAATGTGCCAGGTGACTTGGCACTAGAATTTATGAACATGAGAGCAAAGGATGCCCTGGCAGCATTACACGGGAATTTATCATCATCATCCATACAACGCTGTGGCCGTAGCTTGCAAGGTTGCAATGATATACTAGATGCGTACACAAAAGGACTTGATCAGTACTTTGGCAAACCATCAAATTCCAAACCATCATTGAAAGGAGACATTCAAAAATTTGTAGAACATTTATCAGGAGAGAAATTGTTTGAGTCCATCCCAGGTCGAAATCACAGATCCTTTGAAGACTTTCATTACAACCCAATAAAAAATTTAAATGGATTGAAATTAAGGAGTTGGTTACGTGAAAAGAAAGAGGACTGTTCCAGGAGCCAGAGAATGAAGTCTTATAATGTATGAAAGACAGTCTAAAAAAGTTCAATTTTTCCTTTCTTATTGATTGTTGTTGATAAACCAGTTCATTGAAATTAATCTCAAAAAAATTTGTCCATGTACATTTGAAGTTTTTCTCATTTTCTAGTAGTATTTTATTCTACTATTTAGTGTTGGGCAGTTTCAATGGTAAACCTTAAATAGTGCTAAAAATTCCCATTTCGACATTCATAAAATAAATCTGCTCAATTTAAATTTCTTGAACAAAATGACAAACTTCTAAATTTTTGTTATAGTAACAGATATACATGTATGTAACTGTAACTAATATTTAGCATATCTTTGTTAGTGCTTAATTTCTTTTTTAGTGCTTTTTCTCCTAGAGTACAGTGCTTAAAATTTTTCTCTTTATAGAAAAACAATAAAATCTGGATACCTGTATGAAAAAACAATTACAAATGCTTCTAATCCAAAAGATTTGTGCTATGTAGCAATTGTTTTCTTTTTGCTATATAAAATTCACCAGAGCTTGCTTACATGTATTTTGAAATCTTGCTCTTTACTTTGATCTTGAATTGATGAATGGCATAATAGATTAAGTATTATTGGAATGAAATAAGTATTAAAATACCTGTTTTTGTAGTTTTATTTGATTGTAAAAGTGAGGTCTGTTTACACATTTTGATATGAAGTGCTTTATACAAAATGTGTATAAGTCCTCAGTTTTACACTCATATAAAACTACAAAAATATGCACTCAGTTCAGGCTGTCTGTTTTGTTTCTGCAAAGTAAATTTAGTGGAGGCTAGTTAGCTCACCTGACCCAAAGGGTCATGTGAGCTATTGCCATCACTTGGCGTCCGTCGTCGTCGTCGTCGTCGTCCGT
>JAOXYI010260024.1:0-10698 GCA_028566495.1 Lithophaga antillarum
TGGTCGTTTATAGGTATAACTTGGATTGTTATGATGGAAATCTATATCGAGCTTTTCCGTATATATATTATACTTCAGTGACATGCTTTGACTTTCAGCATAGTTACGGATACACTGCTGGTAGCATGTCTTAAATGGGATAAATTTGGAATATATTTCAGAAGGAACAAAGTATCATTTTTTGTGTCTAGAAAAATTTGCTTTCTAGGAAAAAGGGTCTCTGTACAATCAAACTAACGGGACCTGTGATCTCGGTACGTTATTTGACCGAATTGGAGTTGAAATTTGGAGTTCACATTTGACTTGATTTTCGAATTTTGGATTTAAATGGATTAAATGACATAGTTCAAGAATAAAAAAAAAGACACTGGAAGCTTAAGAGCTTTGGAATATTTATTCTTTCCTTTTAAAGGAGTTTTGTTGAATTTTGTGTTCAGATATTGACATTCTAGTAAAAAATGACGGAAGTGGAATCAAGAGTGAGATTTACTTTACCACCAATCGTAGTTCGGTATGAACCTCCTCCCAAACCGCAAATCATAAAGGTAAGGCAACTACTTCAAACAACGAAAAGTTTTCTAGTTGGTCATGCATTCATCTTATAGTACAGACCCCACATTTATTGCGAGTAATCTTAATATAAAGAAATCGAGAAAGTTTTACTTGTACAAGATATAACATCTTCCTAAATCAAGGGTTTCTGAGCTCCCGTCCGAATTGTGTGTTACGTTGCACCATCATGTCCTGTGAAAATGTCCGACACAAGGTTCACCTGAGTCTGAATGAAGACTGGGCATTTACAAACCTATTCTGTCACGGGTTTGTGGGAGCGAAGTGGACTCAGAAACCCTTTACTTGGGAAGATGAAGATGTAGCTGCTTGTAACGGATTCGAATCTCTTCAAAATATTTTAAGATCTAACTGACATTGAGGCACAATTTGAAAAACACAAACATTCTAGCCTATATTGTGTGATGAGTGTGAAGCAAGTTAATACCAACGGCGAAATGGCAGCTGACGTTAAAACGTTGGTTCATTCTTAAATTGGTTAATAGTCTGTTTAAAATCGGATATGCAAAAGGTATTTAGAAAGAAATCGACAGAAAAAAAAACCAAAAAACATACTTTGTAAAATATTTCGATTCTCTTTTTAAAGTAGGTTATGTATACTCGTTTCGTACAAGAATACGGTCAGAACGTTAATTTATTGAGCAGCAGTTGAATTATTGAAAGCAAAAACATGATAATATTTGAAAATACAGATGAATTAGAAAAAAAATATATTACGAATAGAGCCGAGCAACATTAAACGTTAATTACATTATTAAAGGAATTTAAACTCAGAATAAAGCTCGATGTTTGGCGATATCAAACTTCCATTAGAAACTAACATCACATGAAATGCACATCTAAAATTTCAATAAGAATTTCATCGATTTTGTTCTCAGTCTGGATTTTTTAATTGAACTCTACAAGAATAGAAAGACCCCGAACGTAACCCGTCTAATACATTTTTCATCTGTGCATTCAGAAGTTTGAATAAATATTTTTCAAATGTATTTCAACAGCACAGGAAACACAATATTAAAATGTTATTATTTATACTTAATATTACTTACAAAGATTTCTGGTTACACATATTGTTAATATTTCATAATAATTGATCTGTATGGAAATGCAAAAGTGCAGGCCAATATGAAACCAATAAATCTATGGTATTTTACCACAACAGTGGAATCTCTAAATTAACCGATATGCATAATTCCATTTTAATGAAATCTATACAAAAGAGCAAACACAAGATGTGAAATGAATTTGAGCCATACATGTAGCTGATTAAAGTTATTGCTTGATTGACATTATACGACAATCTATGTTGGAAACAGTCGATTGATTGAAGTCTATTTTGGAAATACATATAGTCGAACCGACATTGTAGTATGATTTTACGTCTGTTGGGTCTTATATGTCCGCAGATTGCATAGTGTTCGCATGTCTCCCATTATGTCCACACCCTGTCGTCCCATTACGTCCGAAGGTCTCAATATGTCCTTACCCAGGTTCCCCATTATGTCTGAATGTCTCAATATATCCGCTCCCTGACGTCCCAACATGTCCGCAATCCTCAGTTATGTCCGAAGGGTGCGGACATATTGAGACATTTAGAGATAATGAGCACACTGTTTCGGACATCCGTAAGACGAACCTGACATATCTGGTTGCTGGGCAATAGCTGTCCGATTCCTTAATTTTGTTTTGTTACAAATAATAATATATAAACATGACAAAGATTAAGTTCAGTTTTGATTATTTCATCATTTTGTTATTTGATTACTAGAATTCGATGCATAACATTTCCGTAATCGATTTTCATATCGTACTTGGAAAAAAAGCCTTATTATTATTCATTCACCTGTATGAGTATTATATAGTAAATTCGAATTTGAATATTTTTCGATCGTGTTTTTGATCAAATTGATGGCGCATAGTGCTTGTTTTAACCCTATTTGTATTTGTACTTAATAGGCGCGCAAAAGGAGAATTTTGAAAAAGAGGGGTCCCAGACTGGCAGTGTTTTCGAAAAATAAGTTTACTCCGTATGCAGGATTTTAAACATTTTTACCTGCGTCGCCAGCAGCGAGTGCAGGTCTAGTAACCGCTCGACTCCGTCCGTCCGTCTGAGATACTTTTTGTTGATATTTTCGTCAAAGTTTTCTTGGCTTCTATGGAAGGCATTGATTTTATATTTGGTCCAGTTCTCGATAATGTTGAGTTGTAGCGTGTAAGCAATTTTCAGATCTGCCGTCCAGCCACTTCCTGTTTGCCGCTAGTTTGAAATTTTAATACGCCCACTGAACAGAAAAAAATTTCGTCAAAGTTTACATGGCTTCTATGAAAGGGATTAATTTTATATTTGGTCTGAAGCTTGATAATGTCGAGTTGTACTGTGTAAGCAATTTTCAGATCTGCGTTCAGCCATTTCCTGTTTGCCGATAGTTTGAATCTCAATCAATTGCATGCAGCGACGCAGGTCCAGACCCGGTATTGGTCTTGTTCTGCCTGGACTCGCTATCTCTGTACCCTAAACTCACTACCCTTTCCTTACGTCGTACAGCTTCATATGGGACGAATAGCATATATTTATAATCGTATTTGCATTTTAGTTAATAATATACTTGTAATTTAAGAAATTCAAAATTGTTCTATAAAAACCTTTCAAATTACAAAATTTTAATATAGCATACTGATAAGATGCAGCAGAAACGACACAATTGCGTACAATTGTAACGTACAATCAACAAAAATATACAGTTCCACAGATCGTATGGTACAGGTAGCAGCCTTTGACTTTGTAAACATTAGAGATATATACGTGCTGCCTGAAAGATGAACTGCCATGTGATGAGGATGTGTATGATCTTTGTCGTCATATCATGGAGGAAAGAGAATTAGAGAAACCAAAAGATGAGGAAGAAGCAAGTCTACTGTATAAAAATCTCCGACAAATATTCATGCAGTTAATGTAGGAAGGAATCTTGGAAGTCACGTCGATAAACAAAAGAGTGCTTTTTAATAAAAGAAACTTCATTAACTTTTCCACTGAACATTTTATGAATAAAAACGCGAAGTTCGAATTAGCTTAGCCATTTTTATTTTTTTGCAGTGATGACACAATTAGGTCAAAAAAGAATGCGAAGCATATTGATTAAATACATGTACATGTATACATTATTTTAGTTCATGTAGGAAGTTAAGCAGGCCAAATTTTCATCTTATTTGGTATCGCCTGCAAGCACGGTCGAAACATAGGGATCACTTTGTCGTCTCGCAGCGTCGTTCATTACGGATAATACCGCTGGTTCGAAGGCTCATTGGTCCAAAGGCTCATGGTTCTGAAGGTTAGTTGGTCTGAAGGTTCACTGGTTCGAAGGTTCGCTAGTTCGAAGGTCCATTGGCCTTAAATATTAAGTACTTCTTGCAAGAGAAAAAAGAAGTAAAAGGTACTCTCTTGTTTTGTTTCTGACAAGTAGACTCGGATTTGTTTGTGGGTATGATGTTGGAATTTAATTTTTTTGGAAAGGGAAGGGGGGCAAATGTTGGGTATTAAAATCTGGAGGCAGTTTTAGGTGTTATGAAATATAGTGTAGTATTTTTGTAAATTCTGGTATTGAGAGGGCTATATTATGACAGGCATTTCTGGTCTATTTAACTGTATTTTTTTAATTTCTAGGATAAACTTGTCGCACAGTTTTTAGAGTCAACCTTCCCCCCAATGTGATCTAAGCAAGACTTAAAACAATTAACAGACATTAATTTTATAATGCGTGTATCTCCTATATAATTGCATTCAAAATGCACACACATGTAACACATGTAATGAACAACAAATGGAAAATAATTATAACAGTTTAACAATTTTGGTCAGAAAAAGAAATATTTATTTAATACACTTTTGTTGCATAATGACAACAGTCCTTTAAGTTTTCTTTTAGAGGGGTTTTGAACATAATACTGTCGGATATACCTTTTTCTTTTTACTTGTATAAACTCATTTTGATATATAAACAAATAATGAAATTCATCTGCAATACCACTGTTACATAATGTACACATACGTTCTTCACGACTGATATTATTCCAACGACCAGTTTCGACTGGTAACTTTTAAATTTGTTTAGTTATATTAATACGACGATTTTTCTTCAATCGAAGTAGATAATTTTCCAAGTCAAAATCAATCTTAAAAATGCTGTAAAACACCCCTCTGGAAGAATTATGAATTTCACTATTCCATTTTTTTACAAACTGGTCTTGTAAAATTTTCTTAACATGTAACTTTATTTCAGTTGTACAAAGTGAACCTTGATTATTCCAGGCATAACTGAAGCCTGAATTATCTAACGAACGTCCTGGGCAACTTTGACGTCACAGTAAACTGGGACTATGACGTTTCGTCTGGTGGCGAATCCAAAATGAAGCCTTACTAACCCTGAAAAGGGACCATCTATCTTGGATGACGGGTGGCGTCATCGGATATAATTATGAAAGGGGATCGCCCAAGGACCATTCTACCAAAGTTTTGTTCCAATTGTGCCTTTAATTTCAGAGGAGAAAATTTTTAAATGATTTTTTTTGCCTATGTTTTCTGTTTTTAGTAACAGTGGCCATCTTGAATGATCGGTTGAGTCATTGAATATATTTCTGAAAGAGGACCACCCAAGAACCACCCAACCAAGGTTTGGTTCCAACTGACCCAGTAGGTTCAATGGAGAAGTTTTTTAAGTGATTTTTTTGCATGTTTTTCTATTTTTAGTAATATCGGCCATCTTGGATAGAGGACGGGATTCCGTTAGATTGGATGTCAAAATAAGACTTGAACTGCCTTTCGTCACAAGTTACAATTATGTGAAGTTTGAAAAAGATTGGATTTTGAAGAAAAAACATACGTAAGTTGATTGAAAGCAAAAACTTCATGAATGAAGGACTATACATGTAACTCCGAAACCACAGACACGGATCCAGGCCTTTTAAAAAGGGATTCCAGGTCTAATTTTAGTAATTTTTGTACATTTTTACACATAATTTTCCAACTTTTTTTGCAGAAAAATCGGGTTGCCCGGGAAGTCCCTGGATACGCATTTTCAAACCTCCAAACTGAACTTGATCCGTGTTTTGTCACATTTAACAGTTATATCAAGTTTGAAACAGACACAGATCATATGTATAAATCAGGATTAACATGACGGAAGGCAAACCCCTTTATTTAAATTTATTAATTCCAGGGTAAAAAAAAATAGTTTGGATCTCCAAATCGAAGACGACTTGTGTTTTGTCACATGTAACAATAAGACCAATTGCAAAGAAGATAAAAGTTAATTGTCGGAAACGAAGGGAATGGACAGGCGGATGGACACACAGACGGTCAAGGGTAGATTCTACCACATAAAACCACTTTGTGTGTGTGTAGATTGCCAAATCTGTGGTGCATGTATATGTTCATACGTCGAAACCCCACATCTGCTTTTAATATTGCTCACGTCGAAAGTTGAAGAATTTTAGTTGACAATCTATACTGAAAAAAACTAACTTGCAATGCCTTCATATTTGTTTTAATTCATCAGATACAATGGTTAATATTTACTTTCATCATATTCATGCAGGTAGATTTGTGATTAAAAGAAATTATCTCCCCTTTACATTTAACAGACCATGAAGTCAGTTAAAATCGTCTTTGATTGTGTATTGACCATGTTGCCGATTAGATTGAAAGTCGAACTCTATCGAACAATGTGCAATGTAGTAATTGTTAATTTCATTACCTTGTGAGAGAAAAAAGTTTTCCTTATCAAGAACAAAATTCAATTTTTATTTCTAACAAGGGTTTTAAGGTTTAATCGTTGATTTTCCACCACTAAGGACAGATGAAAAAATGTCGGTTACATTTTAAAAAAGTAATTAAAAATAGTTAGCACGCTTGTCACAACCCAACTTCTGTGTTTTATTGAGGACCGTTAATGCAATACTTTGCGTTTAAAATTTTGTCATATACTGATGATTCTTTTTAAATCAGCATAATTATGTATGCTATTATGCATGAATCAGACGAATTTTTTCAGGATGGATAATCTTTTATGTCATTTGTAATGCCACGTAAAATAGCGGGTTAATTAAAAACTACTAAACTGACGATCGAAATCCACAACTTAATTTACCTTTAAAGTATTTATTTATGAAATATCTTCAGAAGTCTATTTAATAATGTTTACAGTTAAGCGGGAGTTTTAATTTAGTTCGAAAATAGCAAAACGACGTCATGTGCCAGCAGGCAAATCAAACACACCGCACTTTTGCTGGTCACACCCGATTACGTTTCGATGAAAATATCACCAACTTTGGTAATTTATGTTGATAACTGGAGCCTTGTCACAACTTGAAAAGGAGTATATTGAAAGGTCAGTCTTTTGTTTATTTGTATATTTTTTTTCCAGCTGTTTTTATGATGATGCTTTTTTTATCAGCATAATTATTTAGGCACACTGTTTCGACCTTTACCTAGCGTTCGATTAGCATAACACTTGTGTTCGGTTTGAGCATGCGCAGTTGTGTGAACTCGCGACATCTAATGAAACAGTGAGTGTCCAACAGTAGTCGTGTTTTTAGAAAATTCAGAATTAGATGAACACGAAGATGACATTTATCATGATTTACATTAAAATGAATTTAAGTCGGCACTTTTATTGCCATTAAAGTTTATTAACATTTCTTGTCAACAAAATCTTAAGTCAAGTGACCTCCGACCTCACGGTTGAAATTCCTATTTTCACATTACTTTGTTCTTTGTGGTCAAAATCTTCATCTAAAATTTAAACTCAACACACTAGTGTTGCGCACTCGTGTTGAACACGGGTTGTATTATTTGTCAAACTCCCGACTCGTGTCATTGGTGTTGCCTAATGGAACGCTAGGTCAATGTCATGACATTTTTGAATGAGCCGTATGACGTCACAAACAATCAATTCCATTGTTGCGTCGGACGAATAATGGATGTATAGAGTTTATAAAATGCTTTGGACGAAACTACCACAAGAATATTTTTATTTAATGGATATGCGATGTCCGTGTTGAAAATCAAGGTATATTTTTACTGTTACTTCGATTGGGCTGTTCAACTCATTAAATCATGTTAATATGTGATACGACGTCTTGTATCACAAAGGTTGTGTCATAAATTTTGTGCTGAAGTTCAAGAAATAGACACAAAATGTTAGATAAAAATAATAATGTTTGTTATATTTTGTGTATTCTGTATATTTGCATATTTCAGCACAAGGTAAAGACAGGCAAAACATTTAGTAAGATCCAAATAAACACTGCATACATTATATCTCCTATAAGGGGAGTAACTCTTGTATAAAAATTGCACGCATTTTGAAAAGAGAAATAGCCGAATTGTTCACAATTATTATTAGTTACAGTATAACGATATATTTTAAATTAAGTTATTTATAGTATCTTTTTCACGATGAACCATATAGGATCTGTCAGAGTATACTTGTGCATTCATCTTACTGCTATTTGGTTAAATCCATAGTTGTTTTCAGAATGGTTGATATTCTTAATTAGATTTCCTGATTTTAGCTAGTTTTTTAAGGAAAAACTAAATTGGTAAGTTAAATTGGGAATGGCAGAGTTGCAAGTTTATGATGTATGCGTCTCCATGGCAAGCTGAGACAGTTATTCCATGTTTGTACACCAGTTCATGATGACGAAAATAGAATTAAGTAGTGTAGATTTCAGTTGGAGTTGTGAAAAAATCTTGTTCAAGCATCTTGCAACAACAAATCAGATTTGAACAGTATGAGCATACTTTTTATTTAATTTTCGAGAATGCGAATTTTTGTGCTTTTTCATGTCAAAACTAGAATATCTGAAAAAAAAAATAAATAAATGAACATTGTAAACTAATTCTTCTTGCAGGTTGAGGAGAACAGAATATACAGGATGCACATACCAGGAGAACATATGATATCATCAGATATGATTAAAGGCAGAAGTATATTTGGCACAGTTAAATTGTTCAAGGGTAGATATGTTATTGTCCCTTGTACGGCGAAACAGGGAGAGCATGGACCTTTCATGCTGAGGTTATATACAAGTAGTAAAGCAAACGGCAGGTGAGGATGTCATTATTTTAATACTCCTAACATGCGCGATTATTTAGAAGAAACGTATCCCACTGCTATTACAGAAATAATCTTTAACCAACTGTATATAAATAACCTGTGATTAATGTGGTAAAATATTCAAACATATTACAGATAATTCTATTGTTAGTGGACCTAGGTAGCTGAGTGGTGTAAGTAGTTGGTCAGATCTACCTATATAGATCACTGTTGTGTGTCACTGTTAGTTACTGACTTTTAGATACTCGTACCTTATGTAATAATGTTCACCAGTTACTTGCCGAACATCGGTGTTTTCTCTGCGCACCCTATAAGAGTGATTTTAAGCCTCAGGCAATCAATTAATTTCTTACGCAAAACGGGAAACATTTAACAAAAAAGTCAAAAGAGCATTGCTTGCTAATTCAACTTTTGACCTGCTTTTACATAAACATGTATTACTCGAATATTCCAAAATTAAAAAAGGAATAGTTGTAAAGTGCACATGATACGAAATTCCATTAAGGACAAGGTAAAGCCAAAAGACAGAAAAAGCGCTTTGATTGGTGTTCTTTCTCTCGGGGTGTCAAAACTGTGTAGATAATAAGAATTGTTAATATTGATGCAAAAGATGCACATCTTTTTTTTTCTGTTATATGAAATGCATATCGTAATGCTTAATTTGTGCTAGAATATTATTGTAATTTTTCGGTTGAATTAATTAATTTACATTATTATTTCAACTATCCGTTAGCACTAATTTTGCATATAAGTTAATTTTATCCAGAAATAATTTAAAAATTGGTAAATATCTGAATCTATATTATAAGAAAACATCTATTGTCATTAGTTTTATATACTTTCTAATGAAATATTGATTTACTTAACGCTACCAGTGGCTGGTAAGTATTGTCTATGGATTCCTATTCTTTCACTGAACAAGCCATATTTTGGCAGTGTATGGATACCTTGGCTTTCTCTATCCAAAATTATAACAAAGCAAATTTCATTAATGGTGACTGCTAAAGATGAGGCTGTACATGGTTTCTTTGAAAATAATCAAATAATTTGTATTTCGGCAAGTATTATCGAAATACTGTGGTTCATATGCATTCGTATCAATTTTCACCATGTATTCTAAATCGCTTCCGGTAGTAAACTTAATGTTCACAACAAGGTGTTTATATTTTCGCAAATTCATTGTAAACTTCTATCAAGTAAACCATGTACATTCTCTCAAAATCGCAGATTAAAGAATCTGTGTAAAATAATGGAAACATGTTCTTCAATAGAAACGAATCTGCCGTATTTTCTGTCATAAGGATTAAAACGATAAACGAAGTCCGTGCATGATCAAACAACTTTCTATACACAAAAGCACAATCAGTAGCACGCAACACAGTATGTTTCTACCGCAAATCTAAAATATAACGAATAAAAAGTGTCAGAACTTTAATACTGGGAAGGAACCACTGAAAAGGACTTCAAATTTCTGGTAGTGGATATCCATCTCTTCTACTCTTTCCTGTAGACATAAAGAATATGAATTTACAAAGTTAACGTTTAAATCAAAGTTATAGCGAAATCGTTGAGATTACAAACAAAAGTAAGTAATCTTATTTGGCGTCAAAAGAAATGATATTATTAAAAACTTTGATTTTTCATTCTTAATATATAATATTTCTTAAGTGTGCGTGAACTTGTGGTCAAGATCATCTAAATTTAGATGAATGTTGTGCGCATCATCAATGAAGTTTCAGGACTATATCAAAGTACTTTGAACAAAATGAAACTGAAAAAAAATTGTATCTAATCATATTTCTTAAGAGTCAATAAAGCGTGACCTTGAGGTCAATATCATCTAAATTTGAATGCATGCCGTGTGCATTATAATCATGCATCTATATATGAAGTTTCACAATTGTATCTTGTATAGGTCCGAGTAAATCAAAACTTTGATGTAAAAGCGGACTGTGAAGCGGACGAGGACATTGATGCCGGGGATATTCCAATAATTCTTCCTTTATTTCGTAAA
>JAOXYI010260134.1:0-10697 GCA_028566495.1 Lithophaga antillarum
AAGGAGTCATCCAATAATACAGCCAGGCACTAAGAACTGCTGCTGACATCTCTCTAAGGTTAGGATTAAAGATATATTGTGAAAACGTGTTTCCGAAAATGATTGAAAATGATAAATTATGTTCAGCAGATATTGATAAAAAGAGTAAACATTCACACACAAAAACATGTTCCCAATTCAAGGATTTCTGAGAAGTGGACTTAGAAACCCTAGACCTGGGAAGATGATATAAACATAATGCAGCAATTACAAATGGTTTTAAGCAAACATTTTTTCCTCAAATTCAAAATATACTTATTCAAATGATTATTTTTTTAATCTGAATGTTTAATCAAATGTTATAAATGGTGCTGAAAGTTAAACGTTTTTGGTTTGCATGAAAGATTTAGTACACTTGTAAAATTTCAAAGGTGAAAAAAGTGGGGCGAACTCAATGATTTATAAGCTAACTTAAAAAAAAACGGAATCGGAAAAAAAAAGAAAACACAATTTACTCGGCAAGAGCTCGAGTGTTTCCACTAGCAGTATGAATCTTCATCTAAGTGTAGATAAACAGCAGTTTCATACTGGTATTGTACTGCATGATTTTAACACTGAATGTAAGTATTTTTATTTTGTCAAAAGCCGTTTATTTTAATGCTATGAATTTGTTATTTTTGTTTGACAGAAGTCAGCAGTACTTGTCAGAAGCTAACTATTTTTGTTGTGTAATTGCCGCTTTAGCTGGCGCTCCAGGCTGCCTTTCGTATAATTATTTATTACAGTTCCTCTTGATCTCATCTTCCTAGGGTGAAATTCCACTCCCTCACTCCGCCCATGCCAGCCCTAGTTGACTCGGTGTCTCTAGACCTCTCTTTTGCTAGCTTACGTATTACAAAATATGGATTATTTTGAAATTAAATGTGCTTTTGTTATTACCAAAAAAATCAGTACAGTAGTGACACGTCTTTTATCTAGTGCCAATATGCTTGTCCCGTTTCCATTCCGTCAAAAATTCGGCGTTACACGATTTTGATCAACTGTAGGGCGATTTCAGTGATAATGGTCACTGTAACAAATGATTTTTCTGTAAGAGAAATTTACATATACGTGAAAAGTTGTCAATTTTAATCTTGGATAGTTAGCAATGTTCGGATTCTTCTTTGGGATCGGACAAATGGATCAGAGTGAAATGTAACAATGTATGGTATGTTGAAATTTTACCAATTTTCCCTACATTTGGGACGTCAGGCAGGGAAAATTGCCAAAATACTGACGGAATGGGAACACAAAATATGTTATAGTTGTCAGACACATTCCAAAGGTTGGAAGTTTCACCACAGACGTGGATCCAAGATTTTGAAAAAGGGGATTCTTAACAAATTTCTATAAAAGAAGGGTGTTCTAGGTGTAATTTTGCTCAGTTTTAAAACTTTTCCCATAAAAGGGGAAATTCCGACCCTTGCAGCCCTTTTCCTGGACACGCCAATGCACCAGTCAGGTGGATATAGCTGTCGGAATTTTCATCCTTCAAATAAGTCTGGTAGTCACGACAGCACTCGGACGTTGATGAAAGTAACGACAAACTTCAACAACAAAAAGACAGAATTTAGGTTTATCCATTAATTCCAAAAATTTTAGTGTTAAACTATAATTTCTAAAGTTTTAGCTCTTTGTATATATTTTGCAATCTATGTTATTTGTAAAGCACCATCATCTGATCATTAATGCGTTATCTTGATTCAGTCTGCTCTATGGTTTCTGAGAAGAAGCTGTTTGAACATATTTCCCATTGTGTTCTATGTTAATCTATATCCTGCGGTGAGGGACATCTTTGATTGTTTTATCAGCATCAAAACTACAAACTTTTTAAAGGATCATGACTTCATGCCTAACTTCAATTTTGACTGTTTAATGATTTTTTAGAAGCTGTTGTATTATTTCCAATGCTATTGAAACGTTTAATGATATTTATAATGGAAATCAATAATAAAATACAAACCAGTGAAATAGTCTAGTATGAAACCAAGTCATCCGGCTTCATGTGCTGTTAGTTGTTTAAGGAAAATCGTCAGAGTTCCAATAATTTTATATAGTCAACGAAAAAAAGTCACTTAATTTTAGAGAGATAATTATATATGGCAACAATACAACCAAAGTCTTAATTTTTATCGCTAGAAAATATTGGTCTGCATTCTAGCATAAATATCCCCAACATCAAATGGGGGACACAATTAGACATTATGACTAGCTATATTATTATATTACTCACATAGTTCAGACATTTTAGCCCATGGTAGCATAAAATATCATCTGATAATCTGCAATGGGCTAGAAATGATGACTTTGAATTGCTGTACTTGTATCTGTTTATCAATACCAATTACTGAATCGTACACAGATTGATGAATCTATCGGGACTGGGTTCCTCTGTTGTTTAATCTATACGGAACTAACTAAATTATTCCATTGTCAAGCTTTTTTGAAATTGATTTGTTTTCAATTGCTACATATTGTACAAACATCAACAGTTTAAACTGCAATAAAACGAGAATGTGTTGTAATCTCTTATGAATTTTAGCAGAACAATCCAATTTAACTTTCGTACTTTGCACTGCATTTTTCGGAAATCAATCAGATTTCTTGAATTTTCAAACCCTTTTAACAACATTACCTTCGTATGGTAAGTAAGTATCATATGCAGAAAGTCACATAATCGAATATTCAATTAAAGATTAAAGTTTTGTTTCTGCATGTATATCTTCATGTTAATTTGTGTAGAGATTGATTCTTTTGAGCAAGCTAAAACTTTTTACCATTTCAAAAACATTAAATTTATTGTTGGCTTTTAAAATAAATTATTCTCAGCAATCGTTTCGTTCAATATTGCAATAAACTGAGACAAACTAAAGACAGCTACGGAATAAGTTATCAAGTAAGAGTGCGAGAAATTACAATTGTAAATATCATTCAACAATATAAATAACAACTCTGATACTTATTTGCGTATTTTGAAATTACTAATACCCAGATGAACTAATTAATTTTTTTCTTGCCCTATTTCAGTTGTATATGTTAATTATTTCATGGTTTGCTGTATCAATGTTGTTTAGATTCACAGAATGATTTACTTTCATTTCAATTACTGTTTGTAAGATTTCAATCGTATTTATTTCAAAATATCAGTCGAAAGACTACCCTGTACATTTTTAAAGAGTATTTTTGTTAAATGTATCCATCGTGCATACATTTTAAATGATTAGGTCAGTAGAACAATTTATAATAAAATGGTTATTATTTTCTGATATGCAGGGTTTAGAAAGAATTTCAACGTTTCAATGCTTTAACAGATTTGGGCATAATTCATTCCCTTTTTTCATACAAATCAAAGTAACTTGAAAAACTGATTCCAAATAAACTGTCAAGAATTTTTTCAAAAAAGAGTGCCTTCTTGGTACATGATGTCAAATATAATAAATAAAAGGACTGTAGTTAAGATGAAAGAATTGTTTTAATGGTAAGTCATCTATATTTAATTTTGATGCACTAAAATGTAACATTTTATTGTTCCTGGTAAAAAACATTTCTTTTTGTTTGTTTTAGCGTCAATAATTCAGAGGATCCTATGATACTACTTTTTGACAGACATTGGTTATTGTGTTCGTCAATGGAAAATTAATGTTTTAAGATGTCTAAACTCTGAAAACAATAAATGTAGAATTGGTTAGTTTTAGGTTTGCAAATAATATGATGTTTGAAATACAGTCTCATTAATTTATCATATGTTTTCCACTTTGCAAACATAGGATAAAGAATGAAAACGGATATAACATATCTCTTTTGTTTTTAGCTAATATATATTCCAATGAATGATTAACTACTTGTGTAATAAACAGTTTAACAATGCATACTATGTTTCTTCCGCTTAGTGAGTGGCAGTTCTATTCCCAGTAGACTTATGAACGTAAAATTATAGATAGCCGAGCACTTTTGTCATCATTAAAATTACATAAAGTCTTTTATACTGTTATTTAGCGAACGAGCTAAAGATATCATTTTTTAATAAAAATGCAGTCCTTGACTTATTATATTGAACTTTATGTTATTATATATACCAATGAGCTTGAAATTAAAGATACTACTGCATATGCTTCATACTTGAACTTTTTCCTGAGTATTGAGTATAAATAGCTGTATACCAAAATCAGTTCAGAATCATGAGTCCAAAGAAGATGACAGATCCAAGTATACAAATAGCTGGGATCGCATAAACTCCAGAACAGAGTGAGACCAGGTGCACACTAAGCATCACTTGTTATGCATTTATCACCATTCAGGCAACCCCAAGAATAATGTCCGGTAACAAAGGTCATAAACCGCTTTAGGACACATTCGGTAGTAAAAACAAATGGACACCTGTAGGATCAACGATAATCAAAGTACATCCGCAGCAAGTTGAGACGCTAAACTCGTGTTGGTGACCGTAAAAGTTGTGAAGCAAAGATTTCAACCTTTCTTCCTCACATCCTTGCTTGAGTAGTTTCAGATTTAGAAATATACCCTTATGAGAGAAATCTTTGTAGTTAGAACAGGCTCTTCCATAGTGTGTCAAGTCAATATACCGGGGATGACTATATTACTACTCAGGAAAGGGAAGTCCATATTGACCCAGGGGGCTCTTACAGTCCACCATTTATGAATAAAACAGATATTTTCAGTTTTCCTGTCGTTATAGGTTCCGTTCTTGCATATGTCTTCTTTGTATTACAATTGATTTGATGCGTTAAACAAGAACCTGCTCTAGTTACTCTGACTTTTTGGACAGGATTAAACTGTTAACAGAAAAGCTACTCGGACATTTTCGTAAATTTTACAGTCGCCATCAGGAGTTGGTCGATCGTTTCGAATTTCGGTGTCTCACCTGAAGGCAGACATATTTTCTTGTCGTAGATGTTACCAATGAGGCTGTGATCCACGAATTTGACTTAGTACTGGACGTGATTATCGGGATTGCACGACGGATGATGTTAGCAAGAGATGCTTACCCTGTTGACGCACCTGATCTTATTCCCATTTAGGCAGTTCGTGTAATCCCTATTCTCCCTTGGATTTGTCTTCTCTTAACTTAACTATTGGTTTCAGATCATTTTGGTTGATACTCTCCTTGTGGTTTCTCATTAATGATACCAGTTTATGCAAACCACTTGCATCAAATGTTTTAAACACGTCTAGTCATACTAAAATGTTCATACATTAAAATGAAAAATCACACAAACCTGAAAAAAAATTCCTTGATAGGCAGTTCCCATTCAGGTAAAATAATAGGAAAATATTTATTTTTATTGTAATGTCATGCTTGATTTGTCTGACGTCATCAAAAGCATTGCTGAAAATCAAAAAATTGTGTGTTTCAGGAAAAGATGAGGTTCTTTATACTTTAGGATATATTGTACCTTGAAACATCTCCTTGGTACGTAGATTTAATTGGTATTTGCTTTGTGAGGGTGTATCACAAATGTTAACTTACCATAAAAAAATTGCCATGCCCAGAGATTACTAACAATCTGTAAAATATTTTTATCTATGTTCGGATGACACGTTCTATTCTCGGTCACATTTTATCTAGAATTTTGCCATTATTTCACTTCTTATAAATAACCATTTTTTCCTTCAAGTTACGCATATTTATTTGTACCAACAGTTAAATATATGTTAGTAAATATCTATTTTTTTTCACCAATACATCGACATTTTCCGTTTAGCATTCTGCTATAAAAGCAAGCACTTAATCAGCTGATATATGTATGTATTACTTATACCTTTGCTATCACATAAAAGTCTATGTAATGTGCTTGTAACCTTAATTTGTTTTACCAAAGTCTATAGACGTATAAAATCCAATATTTTGTCGCAATATGTGTTTGTAAAATTCGTTTCGGAAAATTGGAATGTCTTATCAGATTTTAGATATTTTAGTTTATAAATATGACTTTTGAACAACTGTGAAATATTCGATTTCAAAAGCATATTTCCATCAACAGATTATATTCTTTAATTTTACTACAATAGCTATTATAGTCAGAGTGGTTTATTTTCCGAGGTTTTCAAATAAGTATAAAAGTCATGCAGTAAATAAACAAAAAACAAAAACAAAAACAAAAAACAAAAGCAAAACACAGCAAGGATTATTATCAAACAATCGTTTGTAAGGAACGGACTTCAACAATTTGGTTTTTGAATTATGAAATATCTTACTTAGTGTAATATCTTTCAAAGTATATCACTGTACACGCACACATGTACGTTTGAATACTTTGATGCAGTTTATTAAATGTATTTCATGAAATAATCATTTTTAGCACACCAGAATAGATTTTTCCATAAATTATTTATTAATTCATTAGAAAGATTTATAAGAAGATAACAGCAAATGCATTTTTGTATGTTTTACAATGAAATAACTAGAAAAGGCAATTAAAATTAACGAATTTTGAAATTGACGTGACGAATGTGGTGCTTAAGTGAGTAGCTTTGATGTTTCCACATACTAATACCGACGAATAAAAGATAAGACTAAATGTATTTTGATATGTTTTCCCTGACATTTTAAGGATTTAAAAAGTCGTTGAAATTAATATTTTTGAAAATAGATATTCTTGTAAGATGTGCTAATAAACTCGAATTAATAGGATGACATGATACGTTAGAGAATACAAACTTGAAAACTGTTTGATAGTACAGATATTCCTTTATTCGATTACATTCTAGATTTCATTTTGAATTAGGCTTTAAAAACTTCCGTAAATTTATCAACATCGATCTTTCACAAATATTTTGAAGCATATTTCATTCATTAACTTTCTCGCACAAAAAAGTAATACAGCGTATTTTTAAGAATTGATCTGGTTTCAATACTTGTGTTCCTGACATTCTTTGCTAGGCAATAATGTCTTGAAGATGCTGGGATATAATCAGTACATATACTGTACCAGGAAGAGACAATTAACTGCTGGCTATTACAGATAAGAAATTATAAGAACAATTCTATTTGAATTAATTTAATATTACATAGTAACTTAATAGGTAGATAGCGTCGTTATTGGTTGAAAATACTTTTGACTAGCCTTTTGGAGAATTAATAAAGCTCTAAAGAAGAGTTAATTGGCAAACACCAGAAATTATGTTACAGCGTGTCTTTTTGATAAATAGTTTAAACGTCTATGGTGTTGGAAATATGTATGTCAAAACTTTAATAACTGATACTCAGATGTTTGATCAGATTTTACTTGGGTTACAAGCTCAATCATTTTCATATGAATTCTGGTGGTCTTCCAATTACAGAGGAAACACCCTACGGTTCTACGTCTTATTGTTTATTACGGCGATTCAATAATATATACAGTTAATAGTTACAGGGGAAAAACAGGAAGAGTGAAAACCAATAAACATCACTAACAACTTAAACGGCGACAAATATGTAAACCTAAACACACGAAACTTATTGTCCTTACTTCATCTGGTTCATTACGAACTCGCTGGTATCTTTCAATAAAATATTCATATCTGTGGCATAGATAGATTATAATTTTTGTCATTAGAATGAAAGTTTGCGAAATTGTAGAAGCATTTAAGGACCGTGAGCAAAATGTTTTGTTCCACTTTTAAAGGTATAATAGTGCTTTTAATTAACTTATATTAATCAAAATAATGTAAAACGTTTGTCGAGAGCAGCGAATCATATACGCCCAATATCTACAGCAAGAGCGAGAGAGTATATACAAAAATGCTTTACTTACGGGAAATGAAGAAGCTTATTATAATCAGTCCTGAAGTAACACGAAATCGGTTCATTTTTTACACTATTTCTTTCACATACCGATCAGTTATCTGTTCTAGTATGGTATTGGAGTTGAAATTATATATCCAATTATTTGAAATTTTACGCGTGTTTAAAATTTATAGACTTTTAATGAAGTATTTTGTTTAGTGTGTATGTTTTGACATAAAGTGTCCTGTGTGAATTTCAGAATCAATTTACAGCGTAAATTATTTAATATGTTCCCAATATAAACAAAACATCGTTAATACCAATAATGACGTAACAGATCAATTAAGGATAATTAGTTACGATTTTTAAAATCCAGTGAAATAAGTTCGTAGCAATTGAATTATATGACAAAAATTAGAATCTGAATTTGTTTTCACAACTGTCTAGCCGAGTATTATTGGTAATTGAATGCATCTACCTACAGACAGCTATGAAAGCCGAGAAGGACCATCATTTTTCAGAATTCAGAATTCCGAATTCGGAAATTGGAAATTTATAAACTATATGATGACACGCTAGCTTGGTGTGTTTAATTAGAGCCTACATGACATTAAGAGTATTTGTAAGTATAAAGCATTGTAAATAATTTTCTACTTAACTATTAGAATATTATAATATTAGTATAAAATGACTCCAAGGGGCATTATGCTCTGTGAATTATGGTATTTATATAATTAATCCAATTATTACAATTTAGATCGAATCGGAATTTTTGGAGACCCAGGGAAGTAACTTCCCGTATACAGTAGAATGAGCCGCTGAAATAGGCCTAGGGTTCATTTTCTTGCCAACGAATATGGAATAGGTCATCCTTAAAACATGAACATATGTGAATACCCCAGATTTTTATGCTTAGATAAAGAACTGTTCAAATTTTCAAACGTTTGTTTTGTCTAAATTACCCTTTTTTTACAGTTATGTTTTCATTGCTGAAAATTTCACGACTTTTCACAGAAATACGGCTGAAAAATGTATCAATAGGTAGGTATTTTCAGGCCTCAAAAATGCAAAAAAAATAGGTGAGGATGTCAGAGGTCCAGATACTTATCTCTGCCAAAAAGCTTTATTAGTAAACACCCCCCCCAAACCTACATCGGGTTTATATCAGTGGATTCTTGTCATATATAATGTATCTGACTATACATGTACTAGTATTTAACGAGATAATGGTATAAATGGTATAAGTATATTTACTTATTTTAATTTATATCTAGATGCCCGTTTTCAATTTTAAGCTTTTCTTGTTTTCTTGACCTGTTTATTTTAATTACTGAGCCTCTATTAGAAGATCTCAAGTTAATATAATCACAAACCACTTTGTTTTGTTTTGTTTTGGGGCAATGTGCAGGGTTTTCGGTAAATATCGTAATAAATGTGTAGTTAGCCGCCGTATTTAGCCATCCAATACTCGTGGTGCTTTGTTCTTTTGCTGTATAAATAAATATATACTTAGTATTTCCTACTGGGTTAACTACTGTTTCCTTTATTCGTGAATTTATGAAACACATACACATTAATTCTGCAATGGCAGTTCATGATTTGTGTAATGACCATAACACATTCCATTTCACATGACAACTTTTATTTGAGACGACAGTTTTCATCTGAAAAAACTGTAATAAACTGAAGTGACGCATTAAAGCTTTTGTATAATATTGTTAATTAAGATTAGTTCAATATTTATTGAATAATGACAATGGATATATGCTCACAAGGGGTCCCAATGTAGGACAAGTCGTTTATATATTTATTCTTCTTGCAATATGTCTCATAAACTTTATGAGGGAGTAGCCCGAACAGACAAGCCCATTTTATATGCAGTTTATATTATGACAACCAGTCTACAGCTCGTCTCCTAAAGAGAGGAAAAACAATCAACCTATATAATGCTCTACAGACACTTAAAGGAGACATTGATAAAAAGCAGGCGCTTACACAAGTTGTCCAGTAACATTTTTGATAGCCTAAAGTTTTTTAATTTAACTGTTGAGTTGTGGCTATTTCTTGTTTCTGAAAATGAGTATGTCTTGCAATACAGTTAATAATGGCCTGTTAAAAATATTCAGAAAGTTTTTGAAGTTATCAATTTATACATTTTGTAAAACTGTCAGTTTCAGCTTCTGCATCTGTTGTGGTATAGGCACGTTTTTTCTTTAGGCAATATTAGCCACTGTATCACTTAATTTTTATCCTTCAAAACTAAAATCTTATGTTGATATAATTGTTCAAGTAAATTTGGCTATAGCATGCAGTTTGTTGTTTTATCAATTTTGTGTTGTCATTACACTGTCGTCTTGAAAATTGCCAGATGCATTTGTACTCTGGCTATAGTTGCTAATTGCTGTCAACTAATATGATATGGCATATCTGTAAATAAATACTTCAAGTATTACTTGTTTTAGTATGTATAAAGTTAAACACCATTATCAGTTAAAACAGAAGCTGTAATTGGCACTTTTATAGAATTTAATAGAAATTCAGATAAAATCATAATATAACATATTTTATATAACTGACAGTTCATAAGATATCTCATACACTTTCTAACATATTTTGTGACTTATATCTAAGACGTCGTATAAACTTAAAATATCTCCTATCCTTGTCTTTATGAGATTTCTTATAACTTATTTATATCTCATAAATTTTATTTTAAAATATCTTTTAAAGTTTAGCAGATATCGTGAAAGTGGAGTAAATATTAAAACGGCGTGCCTAGAAAGTTAATAAGATATCCTATATAATTATAAGAAATCTGATAAAGACAGAGATAGGAGACATCTTATAAGGTTGATCAGATATCTTCGATATACTTTATGAGATCTTATAAAGTGAATGAGATATCTCAATTATATAAGATATGTTAAAAAGTTTATAATAAACGTATGAT
>JAOXYI010260242.1:0-10696 GCA_028566495.1 Lithophaga antillarum
TTTTGTTGATGATATTTTAAATGAGGATTCTTTCTTAAAAATTTTGAATTTTCAGTTGTGAAATTTTCCTGTTATTTCTGTGTAAGAAACTTAATTCATAAGTCACAAAAACAGATGAGCATTACTTCATAACGGTAAAATAGGACCTTTTCAGAACATCACAATGACCAAATATGTGTGTCTCAATACAAATTTTGATTCCTGTTAGTGGAATTTTTATTTTTGTTCTAACCAAAATTTGTCAGAATTCTGTTTTTTTTTCTGAGAATTGTATCTTTTTGGCCTCTTGTAACATGATTGAAATCATAAAAGTTCCACCTTTGTGAGGTTGTCACATGTCAATGATATAAATAATTATTTTTTGACATTTCATCCTTATTCTTCTTTTTGTGTTGGTTTCCTGGAACAGTTTTAGATGTCAAAATGTTTAAATGTTCCGATCCTCAAAACTACAAAACAAATCGAGTAAGAAATAAATATTTTAATTCATTTCATTTTTAAAAACATATATTGGGCTGCATCCGATAGAAATCGAACCTTTATGCAAGACGATACATGTACATGTACAATGTAAAAAGATGCCAGTATATTCCAGAACCGTTTTAAAATCTTATATTTTTTCGGAGAAAATCCATTTTGCGCAATGTAGATGAGTATTTACTTTCAATATCTCATCAAACAAAACAAAGTGCATGTACATTGTACACATAGTGTTTCATTATGTCGATTTCTGTCTGGTGCGGCTCATCTTCATCTGCAGTTAACTTTTATTCTCCAAGACAAGTTAAGGATAGTTTTCCATCTCAAAGAAACCTATCGTTTCTTGTAATGATTTGAGGGACCATCAATTTGTATTTAACTATTAATGAAATTGTTTTTAATACGTCTGAAAATAAAAAAATATAACTATCTGAAATGTTTTCAAAACAATGTGCCTGTAACATCTTTAACATCGGACATCACAAGACCCAAATTCTCTGTAGCGAATTTTACTATATTTAACATGAGGGCAAATTTTAAGGAAAATCATTCTTTTAAAAATCAAAATCTTTTTTACTATGGGTCATTTGTCTGGTGAGAGGAGGGGGAATGTTCTGGAGGAAAAGTGTCCGGCAGCAATTCTTCGGCTGCCAGTCATATCATATGTTACAATATGTACTGGCTTGTGATATAAACTTCCACATTTTGTCCGAGGTGTTTTCTTTTATTTTGTGCGGTTACTTATTACAGTCAAACCTCGATCACTCGAACTTGAATGGTTCGAACAACACCCATTTCTCGAACAACTTTTTCAATCCCACAGGTATATTTTCTATCTTTTTTGCCATCAGTAACTCGAACACCATGCATTTCTCGAACTAATTTGGACGGTTCCTTCGACTTCGAGCTACCAAGGTTCTACTGTATTTATAGATGTGAAAAATTGGTTTTGAATTACACAAATGTAGGGGTCGAGCTAGGTACTGTGCTACATATACATATTTATATAGGCTTGATATGTGAACTCTGGTATTTCATTTTGGCTTCACAATTTGTAAAGACTGAGTATTCACCAATGTTCTTCACCATTACTCTTAGTACTAACGTACTACTGTTGGCACCATGAGGAACATAGGACATCAGCAAATCTCCATTAGCGAGTCTTGTTGCTCTTTACCATGAACTTCCGGTTAGTGTTAACTCTGTTGTTGTCTACGGCCTTCCTCTCTTTCTTTTCCTTTCTGGTGTCCAAAAAAGGCCGTCCTTGTAATGTTAGTTGGGTCTTTACGAAACACGTGCCATATCATAATCCATCGTCATCGTCTTCGTGCTGCCTCTGTTCTTGACCTTTGATCTTGACCAAAGTCGCAATATCAAATGTCAGGTTTATGAACAAATACTTCAGCCGTTTTCTTTCTCAAAGCCTTTTTTAACATTTAACAATTCAACTCCAAAACATACTTATGTATGCGATGTTGTGGTTTGTTTTATATGTTGAAACTCTCTTTTCTTCCTTATAGAAGACCAAGATGTGAAATAAGTTTGCATGTCAGAGTGCACGCGGGGTCCCTATTTTAGATGTCCGAAAACTCCGTATTCCTAACGGCTCTAATTTCACCTCTGCCACACCATAGGAGAGATATCTGTCGTGGCAGACAAGCCACGCCTTCTTAATTGTCACATCAAAGTAGCTTTGACACATTTTGCTTTGAACTTTTTTTATGACGTCATTAAAATACGTAATAGATACTATGACGCCATAATCAAAGTGGGTAGATCTTTTGGCGTCGGTACTCGATGTTCACGTTAGGAATACAAGCCTCTTGTTTCGGAGATTGATGTCTCTGCAGTAGTGCTGATGCTGGTACAAAACCCTGTCCCCTAGTGCTGTCGTTATGGTCGAACGATGGTCTTGCGCAGTCAAATTTCTAACCGGTTTAAGAAGAATAGTAATGACCCAAAATACTCATTACACACTCTTATATGATTTTAAGGAAAACAGAAGCATAATAGGATGTCAGATACATTAATTTCACCTGTTTTTCTTCTGTTTTGTAAAACGGATTTTACTGACGTTACTATGCACTGTGCCGTTAATGGTGACAAAGCGGAACATTGTATTTCATGTAAAAAATAAATCCGGCATTACACTGACAGCTGTTACTTCTTCGGTTGCAAATGTTAAAATGTGAGGTTAGTACCAATAGTACACCATCCTCGACCAGGAAAATTGAGTATTTTACATGTAAATTTACCACGGCGTGTGAATAAGTTAGTTTTAGGCGACTTGTTTTCCGTCAAGACCTATTTCTAATGTTAAAATGTTAAAAAATTCAAGCCTGGAATAAAATAGTTATCTACGTTGGTAATTGAGATTCTTCAACCTGAAGCACTTCTGGGCAGCCTCCGCCTCAGGTTGCACAGAAGTGTTTCAGGGTGATGCAATCTCGATGTCCACAGGCAGAAACATAGAAAACTGATAATGCACTACCAAAATGAAAACATTTCTACACATATTAACAAAAGAAAAACCACCACAGTAAATCCAAATCAATCCCTACAATCAGGCTAAGTATTAGCTTCTTATCGATGATGTGTAAAACAATGCTTTGATCTTTTCTTCAGATATTTTTTCTTCTCACGCTACACACACGAGATGAAATATTATCGTGGATTTCTAAGTGTACCCAAGCGGTGTCATCTTTGACGTTACTGATGTCGCTTAGACATACCCTTGATAAATATACGCTATTGATGATTTGTTTTGAAAGAATTGGAATATCAACGCAGTAGCAGGTCGAAACCGTAGGCTGACTTGATATTGCGCTAATATTCCAATTCGAGTAGAACAAATCGACAATAGTATTTTATGGCTGTTTGGTGACGTCATAACAGAAAACTACAATAAGTACATATTATCAGGTTTTCCGCTGCATATTGATATCGTATTACATATCAGCTGTGAGACACAATATAAAGCTTTTTTGGCGAGTGAGCGCAGCGAACGAGCTAAAAAGCTTCAAAGTGTGTCGAGCAGCTGAAATTTTACAATATCTGTATAAAGAAAACTTGATAATTGATTTGTCGTATTGTTTTTGAGTGTTTTTCTTGACCAAAACGATAGCGTTTCTATGTTTTACAAGCTAACCGGAAGTAGACGTGATAAGTTCGGGCGGGTCAAAACTTATCAACGTGGGGTCAAACATTATAATGTCGATGATAAGTTCGGATCAAAACTTATCAACAGCGGGTCAAACATTTTTGACGTCACAAAGCCGTGATATGACAAATAACTGAAAAGTTGAGCAGGGTAAGATAGGCATAGGGAAATACGATAATATGGTTTTGACGTCATAATAAAAAAAACCCTTAATAATATACTGTTACAGGTATCAAGCGTGCATCGTGATAATAGAAATATCAGAGGATATTTTTGTAAAACAGCGATAAACATACTACATGCTCGATTTGGAATTTTCAACGCATATCGTATCACGAGCTTCGCAAAATAAATCAGTAATAGAATATATATACATCAATTTTAGATTGATAATTTAAATATGCAAATAGCAGCGTAGTATAATTCCTGTAAAGATTGGCCATTATTATAATTTTAGGTGTGTTTAACATTCCACCACCATGACAGAAACTGAATAATCAATTTGTACGAACATCTTCAAGCTATCATAAGACATCGGCTATTATCGTTCTACCAGTGAACATGATTCTTTTTACAATCAATACAACAAACACTGAACTTGTCTGTGATTGAAGCCATATGGAACACATAATGCAATTAACACAGTGTTGTTTCTATTCTGTTTGTATGTTATTAATACTTTACAAGTGCCAAAAATTTAATAATAGTTGGTTCTTTTCAAAGTTCACATATACTTTACACAAATTCAATGAATCGACACACAAAAAAAGAAGCGTCAGAGACGAATTCTTATACAGAAGGCGTTGCTATTTGTATTTCATAGTACACAACGTCGTTATGTAACAGAAGGAAGATAGTTTTACAAAGTTGGAATATTTCTGTTGCTTAATTTTTACATGTCGATCCAAACATTGTGAGTAAATTTTGATTACCGCCTCCGTGGATTTGTAATGGTTGCCTGCATGCGGGAGATTGGGGGTCGAATCGCTGTGGAGTCAAAGACTGTAAAATTAGTACTTGTTGCTTCTCCGCTAATCACATAGCAATAAGAAAACAGAGCAAGGACTAGTCGACAGGGTATCAGAATTATGTTCCAGTCTGGTGACAAGTCTACTGCTGGCTATTACTTCAGTGAGCTAGCACTATAAATATATAGCTCAGCGTGCTGGTCTAGTATAAGTACACATTAAAAACATGTATCATACAATGAAATTTGTTCTCAAGTACACATTAAAAACATGTATCATACAATGAAATTTGTTCTCGCCATAATATAGTTGAAAAATTACAATCATAATACTACAAATGCACAATAATGTACGAGTATCCTCTTACAACATGTAATCATTTTTCAAACAATGAGCAAACATCGCAATACCAACCTTATTATAACAGAAGTCTGGGATACCAGATGTGCATTGTGTTATTTCTAGATGAAATTACTCAGTTCAGATACAAGTAAAGACAGACCACCACTTAGATCAGGATTAACATTGTCAAACGAAAAAATTTTAGAGGAATGTTTAATACTTTCATTGTCTTTCAAATACTGACTGCAAAAGAGGGACAATGCTGTGTTAATTCCAATGTCTTGACTTTGTATCCTTCTTTTGATGGTGAATGACATTCCCCCCTTTTTCTTTGGTAACGCTTGTCCCCTTTTTCAATAAGTCTTTCACGTGATAAAATGCACATTTTGTGAGCCTTCTATTTTCAACTACTAGCTGAAGCTCTTCAATTAACATGGGGATAAAAGACGAACTGTTCAATTTTTGAATGAAAAATATACAATTAAGTTTAAAAAGGAAGAATTCCGAGAATTACTCTAGATAAATATTCTGATTTTTCTCACGGGAATTAAGATCTTTGCCTTGTCGACATGCTTGAAGTTTTGTAATATTTGCCAAAATTCTCTCTGTTGTAGCTAATTTAGACATGCGAAAATGATTTTTCTGCAAACCTCAGTGAAAATGATTACGCTTTTTGTTACTTTATGTTTTGAAGTTTTTCCTATTCTTAGAATGTTTTTACGGATATGCTTTGTGGAGTAGTCGAAACATTGTTTTAATTGTCAATAAAACTTGCTTTTCCTTACTATAGTACACCAACGGGGGTTATAGTTTTCCATAAGTAGTCTCCTTCAGCGATCAGCGATTTTATTTTTAATTTACCGATTTTTTTTTCTTTATCTCTATAGGTTATAAGGCAAATTAAAATGAACACAGGAAGATTTCTGAAATGTTGCCTGATTAAAACAAAAAAAATAATACCTATAAAACCACAGAACATAAAATCTAAAAAAACATGAAGTCGGTACTAACGTAAACATCACGAAAATTTGCTGCAGGAAACAATTATCCAGTTAAAACATGTATCAAGTGCTAGACATGCAGTTACGAAACTTTTTTTTTTGTTCTGTTCAGACTTGTTAATGTAATTTCTTCATAAGAATATTCATATTTTTTTTATCGTGATTATATGAAACATAATTACTTGAGAAACGTAATCTCTAGATTTATTGAATTTCTATACAAGGATTAATTAATGCAAGTGTGGAGGTGGTAATAATATAGTACGAGTTTCATAAATGATCATCCGGAGGCAGAAAAAAGATATTTAAATGTAATATACTCTCTAAATATAGCTTTTAATGGTTATGTAAATTACTAACAACACGACTACACCTCAAAGGATTTGTTTTTGAAGTAAGAATACTATTTTTTCATGTGCGTCTAGTATACTTTACTTTTGTACTTTTAACAAAGTAAGTGTTGCGAAAGCAGTAGTAAAGATCAAATACAAAAATAAAGAAAATGGCCGTATGTAAAACTGCGTGATGGGGACAGGCAGAGATTACCTCTAAACGACAAAGTCACCCTAACAAGTAAACCTGAAGAGCAACCCCTAGGAATCGAAAATTTGAACCTTTTTTAGCTTTTTTTTATTGTTTGACCTTTTATTTTCTACTTTTATCCAGTTGCAAAAATTTCTGCTGAAAAATATTGATCAACATTTCACAACAATGTAACCTAATACAGGGACATTTTAAAAATCTTTACAAAAATCACAAACGGTATTTGGTGAACGTTTCTGTGTTTCTGTGAAATGAAGACACAAGAATAAAAAAAAGTAATCCATTGCACACACAGACTGAGATAGTTCGAATAATCTAACCCTTTCTACATGTATGACTTGTCTCCGAAAGGGTTACAACACGGTCGCATATAGTTCTAATAATCTAACCTTCTCTACAATGTGTCTGCGAATAAGCTAACCCTTTCGAATTCTACGACGTGTTTTCGAAAGGGTTACAACACGGTCGCATATGCCATAATAGAGCAAGCCGGTGTGATTCACACCGGGCGAATTGCGAGAGTTTTACGTGATTGTTTTCAAAGAGCAGTTAGGGCTCAATAAGTTACTACTTCTGCTTGGTTATTACCTTCTAAACATTTGCGAAACAATGTCTAAAATGACCAGATCTTTCAGAATTTTACTTTTTGTAATCTTATTCTTTATACATTTTTAACTGATCCCACGCTTTCTTGAGCGAAATAACTGCATTTATAAGAGATATTCTTGCCGTTTAACGTCAGTTCCTTGACCGTTTGACAATGGAAACATACTAGAGAATTCCTACATGTATGTTGAAAATTATGTGAAAGTAGCGAAGTAACTGATTTTGAATTTTGCTCCTTTACAACACGTATGTTCGAATCGTAGCCCGACAAGACAAATGTTGATTGAGAGGCTACATTATCGTAGTCTAACTCGACAAAACAAGTATTGATGGAGGGGTTACGTTATCTTATCTGAGAGAGAGAGAGAGTTACCTAACAAAAGAAGAAAAAGAACTTTAAATTTCTAATGTTCATTGAAATTAAGTTTTCCGTTTGGAATTCAAAATTCTACTAAATGAGTTCCAACGTCAAAACGTTTAAATTTATTTCTATTTTAACAACAACACAAAAAGTGCAAACATGGTATACATATTTCTTTTGTTGAAACGTAGCATTCTACGAAAATGGAATTATTTTCAATGGAAGTTACCAAAAAAGTTGTAAAACAGAGAATAACTAAAGGTACTAACAAAAATGATAGCGTTATGATTGATTGATTGATTGATTGATGTTTAACGTCCAGCGAGCAATATTTCAGCTATACTCAGGACGAGAACAAGTTAATCAGTATAATAATTAAACGGCAATGGGCGGGAAATTTTGACTGCCACAGGAAAAGGAGGATACAGTGGGTAGGGGCGGGGAATTTAGCCTTGCAACTGGCCACTTACGGAGCACTCACGAAGAGCTTTGTTACAAGGGTTCTTTAACGTGCAGAGTGTGGCATTCTCCCAACACGGGACTTCGGATTTTACGTCCCCATCCGACGGACGTTGGTTGTGCATTTGTGATCCCGCACAACCGGCGGACATTCCGTTTAGGAGGGGTTCTACCCCGCAAGATGGAGAACCTGGGTCCTATTTCTATACTCCGTGTACCCTCGGGGGCTATCTATCAGTAGTATAGATCTATCATGTTACCGTATCAAGGAGTAAACTGTTACCACACTTGCTTTTACTATATCCTCTGTCGATATGCACTCTGACTAGTCCTTTTTTTTCAACATACAATAGGAAATACATATTTTATAGCCTACCGGTACTAATGAGAAATCCATAGTAGACAACAATGTACTTTTTTCAAAAGAGCCAGACAGATACGAAAATAGTTAATTTTTTGTACATAGTTTTTTTTCTAGGTGCAGACAAAACTTTCAGATACAGATACATGTACATGCTTGTGTGAACTGTCAACACTCTAATATTAAGAGATTACTAATGTGCACATTTTATTCATAGGTTTATTGTCTCGGACTTTGTCTTGACGGTGACAAATATTTCTTAGGCAAGACATTCCATCAGCAATCAATAGAATTTTGTAAAACTTGGACTAAAGCGGTCAAAAGATAACATTTGAGGCAAAATTTTGAAAAAAAAAAGTTCAGCTTTTTTTCATATTTTCACCATAAACTGGACTTATTTTGCACTTAAATCTTGGTTACATCTTAGGTTATTATTTTTATGACAAGCTTCTAAGATTTATAGTGATTCTAGGGTTGCAGGCAAGACACAAGGTTCCATGGAATTCCTTACAATTTTTTTATTTGTGTCTCCCAAGCAGTTCTGCAGTTGATACAGGTAATGAAAATTTTATTCTATTTATAGCATTGATGGCACATTCTCTAAAAGAATGGCCAAGTTTGTTAATGATGGAATTGGTCAGGAGAAGAACTGTACGATAAGGTCGATTGAGATGGAGGGTGGACCTCATCTTCCCTTGTTTCCGATTAACGACATACTAGTAGATCCAGGCACAGAACTTGGCTACGATTATGGTGCAAAAGATTTGCCATGGGAGGCCAAAAAGAAAAATACATGTATTTTATAAGATTAAATTATTTTATGATTTTGTACAGAATTTTGTACATGAAAGTTTCAGTGATCTATAATAGACTGTCCATTTGTTGATTCAAGGCAATGAAAATTTAGGTTACTAGAAAACTTTTTTTATAAATAAATATTGTGTACAGTCTACCGGTAACCTCGATAACTCGAATGGCTGGAACACCATGCGTTTCTTGAATTTTTTTTCAGCATTCAGCATTTTTTCAGTTAAGTCTTTTCTTCTTCAGGTTGATCATGCCCTCTGGGCTTCTCGGCTACTTCTGGTGAGCACTCTTGCCAATTTCACCATTTCTAAGAGAAGTGAAATCTTAGAGAAGTCATCAGTTAGTGAAGCACTGAAGGATTCTTTGCTTTCTTCTCCTATTACAGACAAGATATTTGGCTTATCTTTGCAGGAGGTACAGGAGGAAATTAGGAAATACCCTCTACCTGTTAAGGTTAATGTACAGGTTTCAGAAAATGGAAATGGAAAACTTTGAGAAAAACCCTCAAACTGTATGACGTGTAGCCTTCCCATAATACAACCCATATTTATTTCCTCCAGAGCCCAGCAAACAGGGGATGAAGGGGAGGAAACTCAGGGTGGGACCTATGATTTACAGTGGTAAGTATTTATTTAATAAAACTTAATTTTACTTTTAAAAATTAACATTTTTATAACAATAAATACGTTACCACTGTAAATTGTGAAACAAAACAGAATCTAACGTATAGCTGAATCCCCTGAATCAGATGAAACTGGGGGAAAATTAATTCTCTGAGCAGCTACAATAGGTCCGAGGGAATAAAGGCTATCAGCAGAAGAAGACATAGAACGCAGATAATGATCAATAAAAGAATTCTGGCACCTCCAGAAGCCTGCAGATAAAACTTCAGAAATGGAAGCAGAACAGAAAAGAGCCCATGAAGAAGCAAGTGCTCTCACTTCATGAGCCTTAATAGAATGTCGAGCCAAGGACTCCTCTCCAGCAGATTTATATGTTGATATAATAGTATTACACAACCAGGTAGAGATAGTTTTTGCAGAAATATCTGACAGACCTTTCTTTAAAGGTAAAAACAACCTGGAATTAGAAGGAGACCTCTTCTGTCTGGTTTTATTCAAATAGATCCTTAAAATTCTGACAGGACACAATAATTCAGAAAAAGAAGAATCTGAGGGTAGGGCCGGAATAACAATAGGCTCCGAACCCTTATGAGGAATCTGATTCTTGCCCAGAAATGAGGGATCTGTTAAAAGAGTAACAGTAGACTCATCTCTGCTAAATCTCAGGCAAGAGTCAGAAACTGAAAGAGCATGAAGCTCACTTCTTCTGCGCCCAGAAGCTAAGGCTAAAAGAAAGCAGCATTTGTAAGTAACAAATTTTAGATCTGCATCTACTGCTGGTTCAAAAGGAGAAACTTTAAGGCCCGAAAGAACTAAACCTAAATCCCACTGAGGAAAAAGTTTTTTCTGTCGAGGTCTCTCAAGATCAAAATTTTTGATCAGTAGAGACAAAAACTCATTGTTGCCATAATCTGGACCTCCAGAAATGGCAATAGTTCGAGAAATCGCTGATCTGTAGCCTTTTAAAGTAGAAGGCGTCAGACCT
>JAOXYI010260352.1:0-10696 GCA_028566495.1 Lithophaga antillarum
AAAGTATTATGTCCAAATGTGAATTTAAATGTCTTTGTAAAAAATTGTGCAAAATACTTAGTTGAATTATTGATACTTGGAAATAATGATTTAACAGTTGTGGAAAATATGAAAATATTCAGCTCTGTTTTTGATTTTCTTGTTAAAACTGAAAGGTTCTAATTTATAATTTTATAATTTATTTAAATGAAATGAAATGTGTGTGTGTGTGTGTGTGTGGTAAATATGTCTTGTATGTCTTGTTAAGGAGACTACTAGTAGCCTTAGGGCTGTTAGTAATCCTCTTTAAATGAATAAAGCATTAAATTAAAGTAACAGGAAATATGAAGGGGCTAAAACGTTTAAAGGGATCAATTTGTGTATGTATATACTCTCAGTATCACGTATGGTCATTTACTATGTTATGGTATTATACATTTCATCAGAATATTTAAATCAGAAGATCTGCAGTAGATATCCCAGATTAGATCTGCAGTAGATATCCCGGATTAGATCTACATACTTCATCTATTTATATTTAAGAAAGTATAAATTATTTTGACAGACATTTTGGGCAGTATGATTAATAGAATTTGTATACTTCTATGATGCTGATATATATATATATGTAACGGAAATGACCACATTATCAAGTTTGAATTCTATTCACTTAATGAACAGCAATAGGTGAAATTACTGTAGACATGGTAGACACAGGTAATCTGCAACGTAATCTGAATACCTGATTGAAAGATATTACACAGATTTATTTTAGAAGATAATTGTAGTTCAGTGAGACATCAGGTGATTTATTGACGATGTTTTAAGTATAATTTTATTTGAAAGAGACATCAAACTGTTATCCAAGTACTGTACATTATTTTATACAGGAAATTTTGGTGCATAACTACCCCGGGGGGGTACTCTGAAAAATTTGTGATACATAGGCTTGGCAGAGGGCAAAATTTTTACCCCCCAAAAATACCAAAATCCGGCTGAACACCCCAAAAAATACCTATTGACAGACTGACCCCATAAAAATACCATACAAAAGTACTACATTTTTTCACATAACCCCCAAAAAATACCTGTCAATTTTTGATACTCCAAAAAAAATACTGAAATCCTAAAATCATACCCCCAAAAAATAGTACAAGCCTGCGTATCACAAAAACTTCAAAGTACCCCCTCTGGGTTGTGCAGATAGATCATTTCATTTGTATAAAGTAATATCATTACATGTACCCAGGCATTGTTCTGCATAGACCGAATTATTCTGTTGTTTGAAAGCCCCTTTCAACAATTCATATTTATTTTTTTTCATTTTTGACATTTACTTTTACTTTTTTCTTTTTCACTTTGCTTTGTACGATAGAATGAGTCTATTGTAAAAGTCATGAGATCGTGTACATTTTGGAGGTGGTGGAATTTCGAGCAGTTTGTTTGAACTGATAGCTGAGACCATGTCTTCAAAAAATTTTCAGCATGCTCTTTGCTATCACAGTTTGAACACCATCAGACTCTAACTCATCCTTTGTACATTTTTTTTTGTCACTAATTGTGTTTACCCTACAAAAGTCAACTTGTCCAGATTTGCCACACTTAACCACTAAGACTGCGGTTGTTAATGGTTTATTTATAAAGTTTCAATCGACTGGATATCTAATATTACATTAGGATGATACGCAAATCAAATACATCGATACATGTACATACAATGTCAAACAGGAAGGAAAACCTCAAGTTATAAACGGAAAGTTCTACTTTTAACCATTCATTATGAAAAGAGATGCCAGTTTAGGTATCTTCCGTTCGACCTGTCTACTATTGGCCATTTTCAATTTTTTTTCGGCGAATGACCGATGGCCGACACCAATCTGAATCACTATTGGCCTACACCATAATTAGATGTGTATAACAGTGTCCAGGTGAAAAAGCCCAAAATATACAAATGATATACATTTATATACTTTTGAAATTTTTGTGCAGTGTTCAGTATTTTTTTATACAGCTTGAGCTTTCTGACATTCATCAGATTAGACTTGTTTTCATATAGTTCAAATGGCTTTTGCACCAAGAGTATTTGTCATGAATTCCACTATTTCATGTACTGGCAAAGATCGAAAATTAAAAAGGGGAAAACAACAGCATTATTTGTACACAAACTTGCCTCTTTCCTATCTTTTTAGTTGTGATATAAAAATCTAGTTTACTGCTGGCTAATAAAATGCTATGCTGAAAACAAGAATAAGGTTTGTAAAGATATTGCAGAATAATGTGTGATGCAACCCTATATCTATGACCACATGCTACATTCAGTATTGTAAAATTTGACAGACACAGCCGAAAACATGCAACATGCAATATTTGATTAAAATATATATGGTTCCCATCAACCAGTGATCTGGAAATTTTTCATGCCAATTTCAGACATTTTTGAGAGGGTCACAGGTTGACTACCAAATACTGATTTTGAAGCACTTTGCTGAAAAAGTGCTCAGTATACTGCCATGAACATGCAGTAGACAATGTGGAATGATATGTGGCATTAACAATATGTATACTAGGTGCATATTACATTGTATCTATTTCATGTGTGTAAAATGACCAGTCTTAATATTTGATCAGAAATGCAGCTTTCAAGTCTCCCTAAACTGTCTATAGACTAGCCAATGAACTTTCCACATTTTTACAATATGTGCCTAATATCAGAACAACTTTGGGGTGCTTAACGAATCAAATTTTCATTATAATCATTGACACTCGTTGACAACTGTTTGAAAGAAATAGAAAGTTACTGGAATTGGGTCTAAGTCATTTAAATACCTTTTAATCCATCTTTCATACTGACGTTTATTTATTTTTAAAATCTGCTGAAAATGGTGTAAAACCTCGTTCAACTAAACAGACAAAGTAACCATGATAAATCAAAGCACTGTCGTTCTTGTAGTCGTGTTTCTTTCTTTCTCGAATTTGCTGAAAATGATGTAAAACCTCGTTCAATGACAATCAAATGTCACATAGATACAAAGCTGAAAGGCACCACAAAATACCTCATAATAATATGTTATTACTGTGGTAGTATTAATAATTTCGACGAATTCACCCGGTGAAAATTTGGAAAGTTCATACTTAATCTTGATTTACAGAACTGTTAAAATAGTGCGAAGTATAGTTCCTTAATTTAAATTTTAGCGCCAAAAGAACTGAAGTAATCATTCCGCCGGAACGGAAGTTGCGATGAAGAATCGGGAATGTGAGAAATCTAAATTCTTGCGACAAGAAAAGTCGTTTGTTTCTCTAATGAGAAACACGACTAAAACAGATGGCCAAGGTGACATGACCATTGTCAATAAACATCACCGATAATTTGTTATATCAAATAAAATTTTGAAATTTTTATTCCAGGTTGATAAAGAAAAGACATATTCATATTATAATTGCATTTTAGTGAACAAAAAGAAAAAAAAAAGATGTATATTAAGATCACCTTCAGACCACAACAAATTAATACCCTGTTCGTCGGAATCAACGCTTGCTATTTCGTCAAATCGGATTTTTTTTAACGAATTTCCGGAAAATCGGTCGTGGTTTTTCCGACTCCGGATCCATTTTTTCTATTTTATTCTCGCCAAAACTCTTAATCTTCCAAACGTTTTCAGGAATCGTATTCAACCTGTAAATTGAAATAGAAAATTTACACTGAATGATTTAAAATAACAAATCTTAGCTTGTCGGGGCCGAGATCCTACCAAAAACTATATTTACATTACAGTCGAACATAACATTTGTTGATTTGTTTAATACGGACGTTCGAAAAAATGGAGCAACCATTATTTCAGGGAGCGGCGTTGGATTCGACCGCCGAACCAACTATTTTGGGGGAAATGTTCGGCTTACAAGCAAAGGGGTCAATTTGGTTTTTTTTTCCCCGGTTCTCGGCCAATTTTTTTATTCACAAATTTGGTTACCCCTTAATCTGCAGGAGGAATGGAGCAAACTTTTTTCATGGACTTGAAAAACAATTATTATTATCTGATTTATTTGTTTATATTGTTGAAAATTTGGGAAACAAACTTTTATTTATGAGAATCGAATGGTTGCTTCTTTACCAACCACTTCATTAACACTATATAACGTGAGTTACTGTTAAAGTTTAGCTTTTTAAAAAAAGCCCAGATTTCAGTCCGGATGGCCTGTTTTATCCAAAGCATAATTTGAAGTGCAGATAAAATTTTTTACGTGCAATGTATTCCTAAATGCTGCGCTCATGGCGCTCGAGATCTAAGAAACTCTGCTTGCACATGTGAAATAAACTACTTCAGTATAAGCTAGTGGTAATGACCATCTTAAATTCTGCTGGCCAAATTCATCCCTCCCAAAACTATAACCCGGTGATTTAAACGTCAATCCGTGATTTAATTAAGTAAAATAATGGCGGAGCTAACACTGAGCGTAAAAATACAATAAATCAGTGTCAGACTCACTCCTAATCGCTCAACATTACCTTTAATAATAAATCATTTAAACAAGAGCCTTTCTTTCTTCGAAATATTTAAGATTAAAAGATTTCACATAAACGTCTAATGAAGTGACCTACTTCCGAAATTGAAACGGTGAGCCGCCACCCCTGATTTGTTTAAAATTTGGATCCTCCCTTTTTTATGCCTTATTTTTCTGCAAAAAAGCGGGATGCTTTTATTCTAACAAGAATTAACATGGATTCAGTGTAATTTTATTTCATATATGGGCACCTAGATATGAAAATTAACATAGAAACGCCAGTTGATTATTGAATTCTACATTGAAGTCTATAATCAAAATGATGTTAAATGTATCTACATGCAGTTAAAAGTATATTTTTTTATCTACACACGGTTAGGATATGCATGTATTGACATAGTTACAAAACTGATATGAATTTAACCCACATATAGATGGCTGTCAGAAAAACAAATCAGTATAATGTTAGGGTTTTTTTTTCCATTGACATGAGATACAGCAGACACCATATCAATATACATGTACTTAAACATGAATATTAAAACGTGGCTGTCGAAGTAAAAGATGAATTAAGAAATCACATAGTTATACACTGCATATAAGTGAAAAGATTTACATTTTACAGGAAGTGGGTACAAATCAACATATGAATTTATACATATAGCATGTATAGTAAGTATTCAAAGTTTTATAGCAATATGAAAATGTCTTCCTACTGGCAATGATACCAGCTTTGCTAAAAATTAGTAATACCGACGTCCTGTAATTACAAATGATTTTGAAATATAATTTATCTTTCGACTTTACGGTCAAAAATCAGGTTTACTTTGCAAAACGAAAGTATCGTGAGTCCCGAAACTTAAAATAAATTAGTTTCAGTACTAAAAACATCCACATCGATCAAGCTACTGATTAGCAGGTTCGTGATATTCTAGATAATTATGGATATGCTTTTCTGTATCGTAGTCATTACCCGTTCTTGATATCGGGTTTGAACCCTAGGCAATACGACGGGTGCCACACGTGAAGCAGGATCGACATGCTTACCCTTCCAGAGCACCTGATGTCACTCCCGGTTTTTATGGGAGTTCACATTGTCCTAGCTTCAGTTTTCAGGGTTATGCCTGTTTTTTTCTACTTCCACGTTTCTTGATCCTTTGTTGGTAATGGTCTTTTCTGGTCCGCTGGACGTATGAGTTCCTGGATGTGAGTTTCGGTAATCTTCTCATTCTATGTAGTATGATCGGTTAATTGCCAGAATAGGCGGTGCGTCTAACCAGAGAGTCATCGGAACACGTAATTGCTTTCTTGGTTTTGCATTGACTGAAAATTCTTTGAATAAAGCATTCTTGCGAACTTTGGTTTAAACTGATCCAGTGGCTATAGAGAATATAGACTGCATGCGACTTTGCGCCGAGATATGACTTTTTGGCCTAATTAGTCCAGTATTGTAGAAATTGCAACATATATAGTAGAAGTAAATAATTCCAACTGAAATCCTTAATACATGTAAAACAACTCATTAGAGTTTATTTTGGACAAAATCTGTCATTAAATCTGGGTCCGTTCGCTATAAGCTTTCTCTTCTTTTCAAGTAACGGCAGTCATATTGAATATCAGGCAAAGAATAGTGAACAGTACAAGGAAGGCACCTTTGATCATTTCTAAAAGTTTCCGTTCAGTCGGACATATGCCGAGAAGACGTTAAGTTCAGCTAATAAAAGATGAACGTAGCATGCATGACTACACTGAATTTCGGAAAAGCACGAAATGAGAACAGAAATTTTAGAAGACCGTCCATTAATTATTTCTACAGTGTGCCAGGTTTGATTGTAACTGTACTTTTTGGACAACAGTAATTTGAACCTTTGCCCAAACAGCAGTCATTTTGGTTTAAGGCTGCTGATCGGAACAAAATGAGTTACATTCATAAAATAATTCTGCAACTGTTTTGGCACAGTTTGGATGGTGGCTTTGGGGATTTTTTAAATTTCAACCGATCATAAATCATGTTGTGTCAAGGGCATACTGGGTGTTCACTCGAAATGATCTTTGTGTCTTCTGCAGTTTTGCAGTTTCTGTTCAGTCACTGATGAGACTTAAATAGACGAAACGCACTTCTCAGATTTGAGAAATGCTATCCGTATATTTATATAGATTTCGTAATATCATGTCTCTGTATCTGGCCCGTAAAAGACATGGACATGTGGCACATCGCAACATGTAAGGTCTAGCCAGACGGTTTCCGAGTGGACCGTACTCGGCACTTATCCAGTAGTGAACCTGTGAGCTGCTGAGATGGATGGTACGCAGCCCTGAAAAAGAAAAATAGAGGAGAGTGTTGTAGAATTGGATAAAGGGACCCTTCAGTAGCTCAGCTGAGTTAGGGAAGATCTTCTTTAGCTCAGTTGGTTAGAGTGCTGCCTACAGATCTGAAGGTTAGGGGTTCGAATCCCGCTGGTATCGTCTAATGAATTTTCACAACACTTCTTTCCCGAGATGCGGAACAGGAGATCCGTAATTTGTTCCGAAATTATTATTTCTCTTTTGTAGCCTCCCTTGATCTGGAAGGGAAACACGCATTCTTCAAATCAAAACGTGTTCATGAAATCAAATATGTATTCATAAAAACTAAATATATGTTCATGAAATCAAATATTATTCATAAAAAAATATATGTTGGTAACAAATAAAAAATATTTGTTCAATAATTTGCATTGTGGGATACCTCGATGGCTTTTTTGTAACCGTGTATTTAATTGGACAATCAAAAACGAAAGTAGCTTTATTCACAACTACTTCCTCACCTCTGCCAGGTGCGAATAAAAATTAGTCAATTTTGAAATCCCCAAGTCAAAACAGACTATTCCAAGGCAGAAAGTTTTTTGGACCAAGTCTTCTGAAGGAGCCCTGCTCCTATCTCGTATTTAGCTTCTATAGAAAGGAATAACATCTGTTATTTAAGGCATTTTAATTAGCTCGTCCCCATAGCTGTGTGATCTGACGCTCCAGGTCAAAAATTAGGACATGACCTTGACCTTTGACTTTTATCATACATGAAGGTCATGACTCATACAGGTCAATGGTGATGATCCTAGCTCTTTATAACTTACGACTGTCAAGGTATAGTGGTAAAATGGTCTGAACAAATACATCAGGGGGTGTAACTCGTACAAAAAGTATTGATTGATAAGTAAAAGGAGGAGGCACAATACCATAATTCTCTCCACATTTTGGACCAGGAGTCAATTCACTATGTTCTATAGTTTCGGAGAAGAAGATGGAACAAACAAAGATAAAAAATTAAAATGTGACCTTGACCTTTAACATCGTAACCTTTTTCAGTGTCAAAGGTAATGAGGGATAATAGTGAAGGTCCCATGCTTCTACGACTTACCGTTTGAGAGTTTTAGTGGAAAAACTTCTATCAAGAGATACCTCCCATAAGACATCATCGGATTCCCACCGAACAAAGAAAACATAATTACAGTACACGATCCTTTACAATTGGACCAAGTTTCGTTTCAGTATTTTAAATGGTGTCGGAGTGGGTAATAGAAAAAAGGTTTTCGGCGTTCGGGGAGATAACTGCTTAAGGAAAATAGTTCGACCAATCAGGATGAATATCAAAATAGTAGGAATAATTTTTTATATGTCCTGTACTTTTTTCGTAGTTTCATTTTGAAAAAATGGCAGAAAAGAAAAAATATCTTCAGAAGAAATACAATAAGGTTTTCACTGAAAGTTGAAAACCTTAATTAAGTAGAATGAATATCCTAATTTTTACTCGAACATTTGAGTAAGGGACACTTACCACATATGTGAAGCAAAATAAACACCACTGATGACCTGATGATATATGACAAATATGAACACAGACACACAGCAAAATGTCAGTAGATCAGTAGACAAATGTCTTTTAAGATTTAATAAACACCAATTTCGTCACAAGTTACAGGAGTGGGTTATTCGTGTGCATTTTGGATTAATTATGAAGGACAAACACGATTTTTAAAACTTATTCCTATACTGAAAGAAGTCTGCTTGTTGATATATTGGAGTACATAATAGACATCTCAAATATTCGAATATAACACACTGAAAAGGAGTATAGCGGATATAAAGGACAAAAATGGCCCCATGTCAGATTTGGATAATAGTTATCCTAAAATAGGTTTAAGACTCCCTCTTTTAGAAAATGTCTAAAATTAATCAAAACGCTATTTACATAATACTAAAATGACTTATTTTAACTGGCGTTGGCAAAAATTTATCAGTATCGGTTCTGTATAAAGATCAGTATTTAGAATTCAATGAAGATTTTCTGGAAAAAAAAGTATTTGAAATAGATGGTATTTAGTGCTAGCATAAATTTACAATTGGATCATCTGTTACCATGGCAACCAAAATTACGGTTTTGGTAGCTTTTGCCAAAGTTCTTAATTTGCTTTCTTATACTATTACAATTGACCTTTTCAGCTACAGATTTTAAAAGAAAGTGACCAATCAAAGCAATTTTTGTATCACTGTAGGTTTGTACTGCCGGTATCTTATATTGTGGTAGAATGAAACATCAATATTTAGATATTTGTAGAATTCATGTTAGATGAACCCTAATTTGCACTACATTGACGTAAAGTCTTTCTAGAAATCAGCTATTTCTCCAGTTTTTAAATCAGTTTTCGAATCAGCGTAGAAGAGATATCTTATCCTTCACATATGATTTTGAAACAAGGGGCTAATTAAGGAAAAAGAGCCATGGATTGTAACAGAATACTTCTAGAACTATAAATAGCGATTGCCTTTCTTTGATATCCTCGAAAATTCGGTAAAAGCTATTTTAAGTAATAATGTACCTGACAGACTAACTTACTGACAAAAATTATTTTTCTTCAACTTGTCGCTTTAATTTTTGTATCATAAGGATATTTATCTATTCTGATGTTCGATTTTGAAAAATTAAATCAAACGGGCAAATGGACATATATTCTTCACTGTCCTTTTCTGTAACGCTGGAGACAAAAAATCGCATAATTCAGCGTCTATAATCAAGCTCACCCAGTCTCACCATGTATCTTCCCTTGTACGAGATTTTTTTTACCTGTCGTGATACTTGAAACCTAGTTGAAATAATTTAACCCTTTCTATGAGATGTGCCCGACAGGATTGGAACACGTTCCATCCCAGCAGGTATCGTTTGGTTGAAAATACGTGAATACGACGTTGATATGGGAAATTTAATCGACAAAGGTAAAACGACATGGGACCAAAGTCGAAAATTCGTCATCCAATGTCGTATTTACGAACTCGATATCTCCAACGATGAATCGACGTAAAAATGACTTGAAAAGAATAAGTAGTTTTTCGTTGATCCAACGTCGACGATATCGATGTCACGACAATGACAATGTTATCGACGTTGATTCAATGTACTTTTACCAACGTCGATTCAACTTCCCATATCAACGTCTTTTTCGACCAAACGGTGCCGAGGCATATTGTGAGAGTTTTACATTATTGTTTTCAAAGGGCGCTTAGATATCGATTAAGTGGTACCTCTCCTGACTACATGTATCACTCGGTACAAACATGTAAAATGATGTCATAGAGGAGTACAATCTCTTAAATTTTACTTTTTTCATACAATTTTGCGAGCATTCTTAAGTGAGAATGAAACATTAACTTCCTTTATCGGAGATATTTTTGCCTTTCCTTGAACTTAAAAGACGGCTTGACAAAGCAGAACTCAATAATAACATGAATAAGATTTGTCCGACCTGTCCGTACCAGTCTAAAATGGCTTCGGACAAGTGAAAAGCAAGAACCACTTGTCCAAAAGTCAAGTGTAAAATTGAAATAAAATGATGTATTTCATTTTGAGAACGAGTGGCAGTAGTCTTCGGGCAAGTAGAATTTAAAATTTACGTACCGTTTGTCGATGGACAAGTTGATATGAAAGTTATTGTAGAGGCCTGCAAAGGCAATACAATACACAGTTACATCGATAAAAATTCAGAACTGAAATTTTTTTATCTTGGATTTTGGATTTTGCTCCATTACAACACATAAGTTCGAATTGTAGCCTGACGAGACTAATTTTGACGAAGGGTCTACATTATCGTACATGTATCTAGTTGAAACCAATTTATTACATATACTATAGCGTACTTCACATGTAAATTTCCTCCTTAGTTTCTACAAAAGAGTACAAGAA
>JAOXYI010260461.1:0-10696 GCA_028566495.1 Lithophaga antillarum
GATAGACAAATATTCAGTCTCAACATCACAAATGATACAAGATGGTCTTGTGTTATAGATATTGAGTGCTAGTGTCGTTTATACAACTTGACTACTGGATATTCCCGATTTGTGACATTGGTCTAATTGTGTCCGCTTGTGTTGCTCCTGGCCCTTTTGCGGATGGTACCGGAACTATAAACAACTGTCATTCAGTTGGAAGTTTGGGATGCGGTAAAAACAGATTTAACCCACCATTTTTACCAGAAAATGCCTGTACCAAGTCTGGAATGTAACAGCTGTTTTCCAGTCGTTCCGTTACTTTTGATGGTTGAGCGTTTTCTCGGTTTTGTCAGTTTTATTGACTTTTGTTCTTTTGACATTCCCTTTTGAAATTGCCTAGTAGTCTTACTTATACCTTTTCCTAAGTATGATTTTTCTTTCAGTGAAAAATCTTTTTTTCCCCAATTTTTAGGATTCCAAACCAGTAATGCCTTATGAAATGCGAAAAGGAAGCAACTAATAAATGCTATTTGTTATGAGTTGAACAGTTTACATGTAATGTTCTGCTTGTATTCAGTTGACTGTACACATACGGAGGCTTGATTTTCCAATGATGTTTCAAAAACTTATTACCATGTCTTTTAAAATACATGTAAATAAATAAGAAAGTGATCATGTTAGATCAGATTACAGAAAACATTGAAAATACTTACATTTGTGTTTTTACGTTGGAGTGTGTAGAGATATTTGTAATCCGACGTTTGTTGTTGTATATGTATAAAAATCAAGGTGTTGTGTATGTATGGTAGATGTCTTCGTATATGTACAAAAATCAAGACTGTCAAAAATAACAAGATTGAAAAAAGGGAATCATGTGTGTGTGACGTGTCAGTTTTTTTTATCTGGTGACATTGAGTTCTTCGTTTCAAGGGCGTTCTGTTAAGACGGCTATTTTTTGTCTCTTTCGTGGATTTTTAGTGAATTCAGCTTATGTTAAGTCAGTTTTGACTATTATGACTTCACTGGATTATTTCACTTTGGACAGTTATGTTTGGGATTTGACGGCTTGCAACAGTATTTCATTTCCCCTTTTTTGCTTTCCTTGCTAGCCAAAGTTTTGTATTATTTTGATAGAGACTAGTTCGTCTGTATTAGATACATTGTCTAATTTATTGACATTAGTATTGTCATTTTGGGTTTTTGTGTTCTTGTCGTCCTTTGTGTCACCGTATAACGTACCCATTTTCGTGTGGTCCTTGATTTAAATTTTCCAGGAACTCATTGTTTATTCGTTCATATGTTTAGAGTTTAAAATTATGCTTGTCTTTTAGATATTGTGAAAGAGTTGTTTGAGAGTTGTGTTATTTATTTCTAAACCTATTAATTTTTTAGACCATAACAAATTTCTGTTTGTTAGATCATAACAGTGTGTATAAGCAGCAAACGTAGTTGCATAATTTGGAAACAAATGACAATTTGGTCAATGATTTGCCCAACTACGGCATATAAATAAGACAGTAGTCTAAACTTTGTTTTAATTTACTTTGCAATTGTATAGATTTTGTTTACAACAGCAGCCATTGTTTACTATAGCCCAAAATCATGGGATATTTCTGAAATAGAGCTATCAAAAATGTAAATGTTATTCGTTTTCTAACTGATGCATTGATTTTGTTTTTAGCCAATACATCTTTCCGCTTGATAATTTTGCAGTCCTCCGAAGAAGTGTTTATTTACAAAAAAGAAATCAAATTCCTTGATTTTGGGCTATATTAAACAATTTTTGCTGTGATAAACACAATCTTTACTATCGCAAAATAAATTAAACCAGCCCTAAATTACTCACTCTTATTTATTTACAGTACTCGGGCAAATGATCGACTAAATTTTGTTTGACTGTGGAATTCAATTGAATCAGTTGTATCAATTGTGTAAATCACACTTAAAAATTATAATTGAAAGACTGACTGGTTTAATTCTGGAGTCAATTGTATCAATTAAACTGCAGGAATGATATCAAATGTGTCATTTGAACTCTTAGAAAATAAAAGTCAAAGGATTGACTCGTTTCACAGTGGTGTTCAATGGAATCAAATATACCAATTGAACCCTGATAAGATAGAATCGAAGAACTGACAGGTTTGACTGTGGCTATAAATTTATTTAATTGTATCAACTGTACTGTAGAGATCAATCGAATCAATTGCATCCACTGAACTCTTAGAAACTGTAACAAAAGGATTAACGTGTTTGAACTACTTGAGCAAGGATAGCAGGAAGTAAGGTTGAAATCTTCCCTTCGCAAGTTTAAGGTCGCTATCACGAGTTGACCGATCGTTATAATATTTCAGGGTCTCAACTTTCTACGGATTTATTTTCTTCATCGTAGATCCTACACATGTTAATTTGTATTTGCTACCGAAAGTGTCATGAACCTTTTTGTGACCTTGCTACCGGATATGATTTTGGGTGATGCATGCATAGCAGGAGACGCTTATCCTATCAACGCACCTTGTCTCACCCCATTCTGCAATTCATGCAATTTCGACTGTTTGTATACTTCGATTTGGTATCTGCAGTTGACTCACTCAAACTGATTGTGGTATACCTTTTATATTTTGCCTATGGATTTCAATTGAATCAACTGTATCAATTGAACTGTAGAGATCAAATGAATTGAAACAATTGTAACAGTTTAGTCAATACAACTCTTAGAAAGTATAATAAAAATGATTGATTGGTTTGACTTCAGATTTCGATTGAATCATTTGCGTCATTTGCAATGTTGATGTTAATTGAATCAATTGTATCAAAGTAGAACTGAATGATTGGCGGGTTTCGCTGAATTAATAAATTGTATCAATGTACTGTATAGATCAATTGAGTCAACAGAATTATAAGTGAAGTAGAATTTAAGGATTGTTTGGTTTGACTGTTTTAATTGATGAATTGACTGAAGTGAAAATGGTACGAACTGATCTCGATCGTTAGAATTATTACATGGGATAGAATGATTTGATGAATATGTCAAAGGAATCAATTCAGCGATACTGAACAACACTCTATAGATGGTATTTCAGTGCTATAAAGATGTGTATGCTATATGTCTTGTGTATGTTATGTGTCTTCTAAGGCACAATTTGCGTGCGCTCTGTAACTTTTGAACCAGTTGATGGATTAAATTGTTACTCTACAGATATGACTATGAGATGATATGTCCTGATCAATCCTCATGGCGTGTCAGCAAAATCCACATGATACTCAAAGGTTATCACGGTGTGTTGCATGTCTTCTTGTCCGCTCTGACACTTTTCAACCAATTGTGGGATTTCTGAAATTATATACATAGATGTTAATAATAATGATATGATGTGTCATGAACAACGTCCTTAGGCATGCTCTCAAGGTCAAAGTTAAAGATGGTACACACAAATGTACTTGAAAGGTTATTTGTGTCCTCTTTATAATGTTTGCATCAAATGAAGGATTTAACTGATACTTACATGATGTTAGCCACCATGAAACGTTGTGTCACAAAAAGCAGAAATGACCTTGTCCTCAAGGACAAAGCAAAATGGATATTCTCAGTTTTGATAACATCTGGTAAATGCTGATGGTCACTTAAAAACAGCGAGTGTATTAGTGCCGCACTGCAATCAGCTGTAGTTTTTTATGTTAAAGTACACTAAGGAAACATTCCTCTACTTACATGTACAAGTTATTCTAATTATGATGTTTTAGACAGAATATTATTAAATAGATGTATGGATATTTATCATGTGACTGAAATGCTTTCCAGTTATACCAGTAACTTGAGGATTTTCTTAAGCATCCTGATTCCCATGACATGACTGATATATCTTAAAGAGGTCTTTTGACATCTGGATTTACTCCTGATAAATTCTTGGTAAAAATTAAACAGTCTGTAAACTGACTATAAATATGTTATTAGCTAAATGACGGACTTTAACATTAAAATTTTAACTAGAATGCATCCACAAATCATGTTTGAAAAGATAATATCAATTTCACTTGTATTATTTAGTACATTTAGGACAAATCAATGACCGGACAAAACGCTATATCCCCATCTCAGCAACAGCCACAAAACTTGAACAATTTGTTATATATTTAACAACAATTCATGCACCATATCTTAGGATATGCATGTAGTTCTGACATACACAAATCTCTTGAATTCATAATCCGCTTAATCTTGTGAAAAAGATAGACATTTTTATTAATCTTAAGAAAGAAGCGAGAAAAAACGAAAATAATTGGAATTAATGTGTAATGAAATAAACAAATTTTTTGTCATAATTTACCAAGATTTCTATTTCTATTTTTAATTATTGGATTTTTCTCATTGGTTTATATGTTCGTTACTAAATTACTCACACACTATCTAGTTTGTCTTAAGCATTTCTAATAGCTGGCTAACTTCACTGAAAGTTCATTTGTATTCTTGTCTCATCATTCGATGAAAGCTAACTTTATCTGATCTCTGCCTGAAGCAGATCAGACCTAGAATAAAGTTTTCTTTTCAACTTAATTTAGAACTCTATCGAAATATAACCTATCCAGTAAAGACAACAAGCTCAAGTTAACTTTAGGCGGACATAAGTTACGGTTAGTAAGTTACCTTTACAGGTTATGTATGCACCCATCTGTACAAGCACTTTATTGTGTTTGTGTGTCTGGAACTATTCTGTGCACATGGTTACTTGGGGTTTAGGCGCTAAGTCCTATACAAGATTACGACAGAAGAATAAAAAAAATTACAGACTAGACACAAAATCTTAAACAAGAGATTGATCCTAAATATTTTCTTTGCATTTCAAATTTAACTGAAATATTTCAGCATGAAACTTTTTTTTTCAAAACTGTCTTTCTGATTCGTTTGTTTTAAGAATATTGCTGCCGTTTTCAAACTTAAAACATCAACCTCAAAACTGTTTATGAAATATTAGAAATTAACCATGTTGAATATTATATATATTTTTGCTTTATTTGTTGGTAGCTTTAGTTGCACGGTTATAACAAATCTTGAAGCAAAATACAGGTAAAAAACGGTAATGCATACAGTTTCATGTGAGCCGCCAGTTTAATTTTTAATCCTATTAAAGCCATACTACTAAAACAAGATTTTTTATTTAAGTAATAGTTTTACCGTTGCCTGTGCATACATTCTGAGAAGAACTAATTTTAAATCTAGAGAACATCGGAATTCTCATGGGTAGTAACTGTGCACCTCATCTTTTATTGAAAATTCTATTATTTGAGGCAAAATTTAAAAAAAAGAAAAAAAAAAGTTTAATATCTTCAACAATAACAACGGCTCTTATCTCGGTGTTATTGCTACTTAGTTTCTCAAATTTGCCAGAATTTATATCGAAAGGAATTAAAACTTAATAAAACCAAAAAATAAAGCCATTTTTATCCATTTCTGGATATAATCATCCGTATCCATTATGCTAAAAATACTAAAATATATCATAAAAGAGATGACGTTTGATTATCTTATCACTACATGTATTTGGCCTTTTTTATTCCGATAAGCATCTTGTACTATTTTATGCAGCACACATTTCGCAACTTGTGCTGATGACGTCAGCGTGCATAATTTTACTATTCCGAAGAAACTAATTTTACCAGGTTACAAATTTCATAATCATAAAATGTGTTTTATTTTACCAGCAACTAAATTGTTTGTGTAACATTTCACATCCTAGCTTCTACTGTAAAGTAATTAAAACTAAAAATTTGACAGATAATCATGGTCCTACTTTAAAAAGCACTTAAGTGTTAGGGCTACAGATGAGACATTGTTACCAAATGAATCACAATGATTCTACTTTACGATGTTCTGAAGACTTTAAGTACAGCCTCTCACAGTTATTGTCGATTTCATTTGAACTCCATGACGAAATGTAATCACAGTTCCTAAAGTGATGTTTCCGACATTCTGTTTTTCTTTTGTGACAGTTATGTTTGCCTCAGTTAACATGCCAGTGAACGTGAGCACATTTTGACTCTGCTTTACTAAAATACATTTTGTTCCTTTTCCTGTCTATGTTTAACCTAGAGTGGTAATCTAATTGATAATTGTACTCTGTAGGTTTTCATTGGTCTTTTTTTTTTATCACATCAGATAGTCTAGGTGAAAAAAGGGGGCTGTTTGGGTTCTCCTAAAATCGGTTTAACCTAACCATTATTTATTACCTGCACCAGTTTGTTGTATCTCGTCTCTATGTTATTTCTTTCATACTTAGTCTTCATTTTGCTGTTTTGAGGGAAGTAATGAGAAAATTTGTTGTGATGTGCTTCATAATCTACCATTTGTGTTATCTTTGTTTTAATTAATATCAAGAATTTTGTCTTTGCCATGTTTTAAATTTGCTCACTCTTTAAAAATTTCAAATCTTTTAGCAATTTTAATTTGGATATTTTTAAGGGTAAGAGTCCAAGCTCATTCTCTGGACCTGATAAAGCATTTACGGGAGACTATTATTTCTATACTGAAGGAGTGACTCAAGTCATGGGTGATGTTGCAAGACTGATAGCCACTTTTAATTTAGGTAAGACGTTTTACATACGGCTGTTCGTACAATCGAAGAGGATTTTTTTAACTGCTACAGATTAAAGATTCTTATATCTATAATACTCTATTAACAGGGGCGGCTGTAAGTACTAAATGTATAAAAAAATCAAATCTAGCATGCATTATGAAAAAAATACAAATTAATTCTATTGATAGAAATTAGGAATTTCTTTATCGACAAAAAATATCAACTTTAGAGAAGTGGTCAAATTTCACTTAATTTCAGTTGTGCAACCTGTTTGGGCTAAACGTAATTCTTTTTTTTTCTTTTTTTGTATCGACGATATTTTATCATCATGCAAGTGTGGTTGTTATATCCAGTTCAGGGCAATATGCTATGAATATTGTCTTGACCTTATAATAAAGAATAAGGTCCATCTTTGATTTTATATTTCCAATTGATAGATTGTTGTCCACGCCAATCGGACCGTTTACCAAAAACGTTCTTTAATTTGCAATTGTAAACTATGTTCCGGTCACCGGTAAATATTCTTAACTGTAACAGTAATTGTTACAGAGTCTCCCAAACTAACGTTAACTCAGTACATATACCTTTTTATCATCTTTTAAGGACACATTTAAACAATTATTTCAAACCAAATTCCAACTTAAAAGCATTTAAGTGAATTTAGGGCATGATGAACATATGAACATATGGACAACAGACGCTCAAGTGAAGGCAAAGGTTGCCCCTATCAAGGTGAGGTAGATATAAAAAATAAAACTGTGCAATCCTCAGCTGACCAAGCTGGTGTGGGAAGCACACCAATAGAAGAAATTAAGCCAAAAAATAAATATGGATTTCAGTTGTAGTTATACACATACAATATACAAACAAAACAAATCAAATAAAGTGCATTTTGACTGTAGCAATACAAAATGCAGAAGACCATACAGAAAATAAAATGCATAATGACTCTATTTATACAAGATGCAGTAAGTCATCAATAAAATAAGACGTACATTGACTGTAGTTTTATAATATGCAGACTTAAATAAATTAGAATTTATCCCTTAATTCATCCCTAAAGACCCAAAGTGGAACCCTTTATCTAAAACAAAATTGAGAAGGGGTTCCTCTTACATAGCCGGTGTGGAGATATTAGCCCAGTTGAAATTTCCATAAAACAAATCATTTCTTATGAATAGTATCGATTTCAATGATAAATGGACTATTAAGTACACTCTATCCCTCTTGGGTCCCTAAAAACCTAGAACCCCAACTTGGAAACCTCATTAAAACATTTGTACAGTGGTTCCACTGATCTAGCTTAAACAAGCCAGTCGGGGACACATTCGCCCAACTGAAGATAGCTGAATACAAATCACTATTTGAATGATACTGGGACTTTAAACACACTCTATCCCTTTTACACTTCTAAATATACCCATAATGCCGATTGCGATCCCTCACTCAGACAACTGACTCATTATATTCAGCCTAACCCAGCCAGAGGGCGTCATTAGCAGAAAACAAAGCAATAGTTAGTAGATATTAGTTTCAGAGATAATTGGCCTACGAAATACACTTCTACCCCAAAAATCCTCCGTCAAAAAAGGACAAAAAGAAAAAGACAAAAAAAAGAAATACAAATGGGCATAGATCATCCGTACCCACTTTAATCTGGCTGCATTTGGAAGTATTAGTGCACAGAAGAAACCAGAAAACACAAGAAGTATTTCAACTGTATATGGGGTGTTTCCGACAGTTTTTATTTATTTAAGGAGAGAACTAAAAAGGGAGGCTTTGTTTGGAAAACTTTGTGACAGTTATTCGTTGCATTTAACAATATTTATTATTATTACAGGTCATACAGATAAAATAATAATTTATTATAATAAAATTGTTCATTTGCTTGGTTAGGGCTTAACTCCACTTTTCTGTGAATGGCATAGCAGTAAAATTGTACACAGTACACAGATCATGCATATTTAACAAAACGTGACATAAAAGAAGAAATAGAGACAAAATTTAATTTCAACACATTTAAACAATTGTCATCTATAATTCAAAATTCTTGTAGTAAATAATAAAAAAATGTTGCATGATTGTTAAGTACTAATCAAGATGTGTCCACTTATGAAGTATCAAGGACTGGACGTATGCACAGCCTTTATCAGTGTTTCGTCAGTTTACAATGTCGGTCATGGTAATCCAATCGTAATTTTCGGCACTGGCATGATTTAAATGATAGAATTTGTAAATTTTCAGTTTATAATTTATGCAATTTCGAAATTTAAAGAGGCAAAACGAGGTCTTATCATACATCCCCTTTACAAATCTTAAAAAGGTTCTTAGTCATTTAGATTCCTATTTCATATTTCAGAGTCTGATGGATGTCTTTCTTTTTGGTACCATATGTATGCTAACGAGTTTCAGGCGATGGGGACTTTAAAAGTTTACCAAGATGATAAAACTATATGGGGTATATCTTTCAGTCAAGGTACATCTTGGTTACATGCATCAGCGAAGTTGATTGGAAATAACAACGCGAGCACCAAGGTAAGCGAAATTGCATGATAAAATACAACTAACAAAAATGATATACTTCTTGGGATTAAAAGCGACTGGAAATATAACCTTCATCGCTTTCTCGCATTTTTTACCTATAATATTTATGTACTTTTTTTTGGCTGTGACAACACATAAATGTACTTTCCGACCTGGAAGTTGCCTATCGACCAGTATAACTGTTACCAATTCGTCTTATATTTACGTTATGCACTGTAAATTTCTGCTCAAAAAACGTTAAGTGTGCTGCCAATTTTAATAGTTTTTTTTGTATTTATTCTAGATGTTCTGCGTGTATTTACATCATGATTTTCAAAAGCTAATCTTTTTTTTTAAATCATTTTAATAAATACAAGTGATTTGTGATTTTTTTATAGTGAAAAGACATGTCACACTATTATTGCCTCCATTTGTATATTTGTAGGAGGGTTTTCACCTATTGTTGGTGCTATCCATGGTTTATGGATATGATTTGACGGTTTGGTATTTTTGTTATCCACATTTTTAAATAGGGTGACAATCTATAATCTCAAGTGCCTCAGTATATCTACACTGGTTGGGATTAATTTTTTTTCGAAATGTTTCACTATATTTCGTACATTTCTGTTTGCAGCATTTTTTGGTTTTATTTTTTTATGAGACTTCCTGAGTCTTTATATATCTTTCAAATGAAGCTGTTGTCCGTAACTCTTGCACAAACTATTAAGATACAGATCTTAATGCGTCATTGATATGTGCAACTTTTTGTGCCTTACTACTTTCTATTCATTTATAGATTTTTACTTTAATGTTCAGGCAATGAACGAGGGATAGATATATGTCTGAGCTTTGTGTTTGGTAGAGTGGTGAAAATGAAAAGAAACGGCTCTATTTAAGAAGTTTAAATTGCCCATATACCTCATGGCCACATTTTACCATATTCTGTTTTAGAAAACATTTGTAAAATTGAAATATGGTCTCACTGACATCGAAAACGTCGATGATTGAAGGTACCTATATACGATGGAATATACTATAGCTAATTTATCTCACTCCTGTCTACACATACAGTTTGTAGTAATATAAACTTTGAGATTACAAAGTGTATATTGAAGTGCTCGTTTTCATCTGAGTTTTTTATTTTATTGAAATATTATTATTCACATATAAAATAGATATTTTAAAATATACGTTGATCTTTCACAAACCGTCTATGGTTGTATGAATTCAATATTTAAATGTTTGTTTTTTTTTTCATGATTTCATAACTTTTTTTCCTGAATAAATCTACTTTCGGAAAGCAACCTTAGACGAACCTTTTGAAACAGTAAAAAAGCAAATATGTCTTCTACATTGTAAATATCAAAAAATGCTTTCAGTGTGATAGTTTATCATAACTTAAAAGTAAAGGCAACGAATTATGTTGGTAGTCAGGCAAAAGTCACACAGAAGACTAGGATTTTGAAATTTAACAAAGTGAAATAAAATTAAAGGATCTAGCATCTAAATATATGTTTACTTAGCCGTTGTTTACATCTTTCAGTACAATGAAAGTGACCAGGTTTTTCTAACTTATAAATAAAAAAATGTTACGAAAATGTAGAGTAGAGTTTTTCAAAGTC
>JAOXYI010260571.1:0-10695 GCA_028566495.1 Lithophaga antillarum
AGGTGCTTAGTTTTCATGGAACTAAACACTGTGTTAAAATTTCGTAAAGATCTGTTAAGGCATTCTCAAGTTATTGCAAGACGTGCTCGGACGGACGGACGGACGGACAGACGGACATTGGTATACCATAATATGTCCCGTCTTCGAGGCGTATAAAAATGCAAGCAATTTAATGTAATCTGTCATCCTATTTCACTTCAGAAGCAGGAACAGATCCATACACAAACTAGGTACTAAAACTTTGCCCTGAGTATTGACTAAATCCAGGTATGTAAAAAATGATGAAAAATTTCTTAAAAATATCAAATATGTTTTGCTTAAATTAGTTAATGATGTGAAAACAATAAATACAATTTAACTTGTCCTCTTGTTTCATTCTACAAGGACTACCAACACTCTATACACAAAACTTGTCAAAAAATTGTCTGAGTAGTATGCCAACATGGACATAAAGGTGACAATGTATTTAAAGTCCCCACTCTTTCAGTTGGTGAGCTAAAACAAGGAAAAAATTGATATAAAAATCAACCACTTATAATTTTATTTTTTTATCTATACAAAGGAAGCCCTATACATATTAACATTTGTATCCAAAAACAGAGAGCTTATCCCCCTGATGCTGATGATAATTTTAGCAATTAAAACAGGTAATTTTTCAAAGGTTTCATAAATTTCTGTTGTAAAAGCACCACAAAATACACTTATAGTTGGGAGTACAAAGGTGCTTTGAATGACCAGAACAGCTTGCCTCTGGAATTCCCTCACAATGTACATGACCTTGCATTCATTCTAATTTATCAGAATTTTCTCTTTCTCTGAATGATCAGACCTGTTTACCTCTAAGTTCTTGCATCCACTGTATGTATCTAAGTTTTCTTTTTCTCTGAATGATCAGATCTGTTTACCTCTGAAGTCCTTCACAATATACATGACCCTGCATCCCCTATATTTCTCTAAGGTTTCTCTTTCTCTGAATGACCAGATCTGTTTACCTCTGAAGTTCTTCACTTGCACCTATTCTGATTTATCAGAATTTCTCTTTCTTTGAATGACTAGAACAGTTTACCTCTAGAAGTCACTCACAATGTATATGACCCTGCATCTACACTAATTTATCAGAATTTTCTCTTTCTCTGAACGACCAGAACAGCTTCACAATGTGCATGACTTTACATCCACTCTAATTTATTAGTTTTCTCTCTCTCTCTCTCTGAATGACCAGAGCAGCTTACCTCTGGAATTCCCTCACAATATACATGACTGTGCATCAACTCTAATTCTCTCTGAATGACCAGAACTGCTTACCTCTGGAAGTCCTTCACAATGTACATGACCTTGCATCCATTCTAATTTATCAGAGTTTTCTCTTTCTCTCACTCCTTCATTAACCTGACTACAAAGTTCTTCAGCTTTTGTCAGAGCTTCTTTCAGGTTCTGATGATCAGGGTGACCTTCTGGTGTATACTGTAAAATCTGGAAAAAAAGCAAAAAAATCCTGTCTGTATAGATGCTGAACTTTAATGAGATATGTCTGGTTCTGATGGTGACGTTTTGGCATGTATATCTGGAGAAAAAAATATGAAAAAGCCCTAATGACAGAACTGAAGCAGAGAATTGATAAGAGCTTCTCTCAGGTTTTGATGATCAGGGTTACCTTCTGGTATGCACTGTAACATCTGGGTTAAAAATGTGACAAAAACCATACAGAACTGACATTGAGCTTTGGTGAATGACCCTCAGAAGAACACTATAATAACTGCAGCGAAATACATGAAAAGTTTCTGACAGTACCAATGCATATACACTGTACATATATTATCTTGCTTTCTTCATACTGATGTCAGCTGTGAGCTGAATATGAAACTTTGCTAAATCAAGTGAGTGCTGGTGAACAAGTGAGCAAGTTTCTTATTCTGTTGAGCAGCTGAAATTTGACAATATCTAAATATGAAAAATGCCAAATAATGTCTTAAATGCATTTGAAATACAAAAATCTGTTGCAAGTCAGTTTTTTCAGGCAGAATGTAGAATTGTTAGACATACCTTTTGAATCATAAGTGGATAGTTAGTTATCCTCTGCATCAGTTTGAGGTAGAATTGTCAGACAAACCTTTTGAATCATAAGTGGATATTTAGTTATCCTCTGCATTGGTTTGAGGTAGAATTGTCAGACAAACCTTTTCAATCATCAGTGGATATTTAGTTATCCTCCACCTTGGTTTGAGGTAGAATTGTCAGACAAACCTTTCGAATCATAAGTGGATATTTAGTTATCCTCTGCATCGGTTTGAGGTAGAATTGTCAGACAAACCTTTTGAATCATCAGTGGATATTTAGTTATCCTCTGCATTGGTTTCAGCAGAAAACTGCTAAGTGGCATTGATTTAGTCTTTGGATGTTGTGTACACCTCTGGAAAAAATATTGGTACTGATTATAAACTATATATGTCTCTGTAAAGCATTGTCTTAATAAATTCACAAATCAAATCCAGTGATGACCTACTTTGGTAGGTAGGTTGGACTCTTGTCTAAACAAAATTGCTTGTTAACTATCCATCTTTAACCACAGAAACTGAAGTATGAAATGTAGATCTTATTTTAGTATACAACTTACACTATCATCTTAACATACACAAGTAGCATGACTGTAACACTGAACTGTATCCATGAAACTTTTGCAAACATTTACCGAAATCAGTAAAATGTTAAATGATGCTGTCAACCTCACCCACACTTTCTTGGAATCTTGACTACTCTTAAATTTTTGTACAGACTCAAGCATTCCCTGTTATTTTTACCATTTGGAAGGAGTCAAGCATACTTTGTTATTTTTAACCATTGGTAAAGAATTGGTGAATTAGGTGCAAGTTGTATAAGGTACTACTCCTTTGTTACATGAAATAAACTGAAAATTGGATGGAATATGATGTACTAAATAGGGTCTTAAATGTAGAAGGTGTACCTATTTTATGACAGAAAGTTTTCATTCTACCTGCATATGACATGTCTGTATAATTAATGACATCAGTATAATTAACTTGAAGGTAGATTTTAACTAGGTATAAAATGCTAAGGAAGTAGAAAAGTAGGTCACAGTGACCTACAGTACTGTCTGAAGAAATTTTGTACTCTTTCCTCATTACATCTGCATGTGACAGAAAACTTCACAATAGATATAACTATAGAAATAAACTTTATATATTATGGATGTTCACAATATCACAAAGGCTTGTAAGATGACAAAAATTTAACAGGGTACTCAATTAGCCAGGTGCAATGATGACAAAATTTTTTTTCAGAGATATTATTTTTCTTACTGTACAGATTACAGGCATTTTCCAGAGCTCAAGCTCTTGTGGTTTCTTTCACCCAAAAATAACTGTAATATATGTGACATAACATATCTGAACATTTAATAATTACTGAAAAATAAACTCTGGTGTAAACTTTAATGAAATTGACATAGGTAGAAGGCCTGTAGTTTCACTTTAATACACCTGTACGTAAAGTATGTTTAATCATTACCAAAAAAAAAAAATCTTGTACAAACTTTCACAAAAATTTTATCAAAATCACTGAAGTATTAAATGTATGTCACAGTAATCTTCTACTGGAAGGAGGCTTGCTGTTTCATACCAGAATACCTGCATGTGTGCTTATATGACTGTACTGAAAAATGTGTGAAATGAGCCCGTGAGATAAACTTGATGCAGATTATGGACATATAAATGTATATACACATGCTTGCGTCTGTTTCATTTATGTAAATTCTAAATCTGGAAACAGCATAGCAATTCTAAGTTGAAAAATCTAAAAGTGAAAAATTGGTCATTTTAGTGGGATTTTTACATACCTTCTGAATCTCTCTAAATTCTGCACTATTCTCTGTTTTATGTTGAATTAATGCTGCAGCCCTCAGCTGACAACTACAAAATCTGATGTAAGGGGTCATGTGTGGCAACTATAAGAAAAAGAAATCTCTTTTAACTCCAGATTTTAATCCTGCCACATCTCTAAGACAGGAACATAAATCGTACAATTGATACAATTGATTCGTTGAACTTCTTAGGGTCAGTGAATCCTTCAATTCTAATTGATCTTTACAGCATAATTAAGCCAACTGATTCAGTTGATCTTTACAGTACAATTGAATCAAATGATTCAATTGAACACTAGAGCCAAACCAATCAATACTTTGTTTTAACATGATGTAGCAATTTTGATACAACTCACTGAATTGAATTCTAGTCACACCATACAATCCCTCAATTCTAAATTTTAAGACTTCAATTAACATAACTGATCCAACTGATTAGATTTTAACCTGGGTTGTATTTTTGAACTACTGATATTCAGATTTTAACCTGGGTTGTATTTTTTTGGACTATTGATATTCAGATTTTAACTTGGGTTGAATTTTTGGATTATTGATATTCAGATTTTAACCTGGGTTGTATTTTTGGACTACTGATACTCAGATCGTAACTTGGATTGCATTTTTGGACTATTGATACTTAGATTTTAACCTGGGTTGTATTTTTGGACTACTGATACTCAGATTTTAACTTGGGTTGTATTTTTGGACTATTGATACTCAGATTTTAACCTGGGTTGTATTTTTGGACTACTGATACTCAGATTTTAACCTGAGTTGTATTTTTGGACTACTGATGTTCAGTTTTGACTGAAGTGGTATTTTTGGACTATTGATGTTCAGATTATATTGACTTTTAAGATTTTGATTTGGTTGTACTTTCGGACTACTGATGTTCAGGTTTTGACTTGGGTTGTAATTTTACACTGTTAATGTTCAGGTTTTGATTTGGGTTGTATGTTTTTAGTGTTGATATTCAGAATTCGAATTGGGTTGCATTTTTGGACTACTGATGTTCATATTTTGACATGGGTTGTAATTTTGGACTATTGATGTTCAGATTTTGACTTTGGTTGTATTTTTGGACTGCTGATATTCTGGTTTGACTTGGGTTGTATTTTTGGATCATTTTTATCCAGATTTTGACTTGGGTTGTATTTTTGAAGTATATTGATGTTCAAATTTTGACTTGTTTTGTACTTGTGGACTATTACTGTTTAGATTTTGACTTGGTTTGTTCTTTTGGACCATTGATATTCATATTTTAACTTGTGTTGTATTTTAGAACATTAATATTCAGATTTTTAATAGATTTGTATTTTTGGACCATGATGTTCAACTTTTCACTTGACTTTTATTTTTGGACCATTGATATTCAGATTTTGATTTGGGTTGTACTTTTGGACAACTTATATTCAGGTTTTGACTTGGATTGTATTTTTGGACTACTGACATAGTGATTTTGATTTAGGTTGTATTTTTGGAATATTGACATTCAGGTTTTGACTTGAGTTGTATTTGTGGACTCTTGATGTTCATATTTGATCGGATTTGTATTTTTGACCTATTGATGTACAGATTTTGATTTGGGTTGTATTTTGGACTACTGATGTTCCCATTTGATCTTGGGTTGTATTTTTCTACTATTGATGTTCAGATTTTGCCTAGGTTTGTATTATTTTGACCATTGATATCCAGATTCTGACTCAAGTTGTATTTTTACAATATTGATATTCAAATTTTAACTTGAGTTGTATTTCTGAACTACTGATGATCAAATTTTGATTAGGGTTATATTTTTTAATTCTAGATATTCATGTTTTGACTTGGATTTCATTTTTTGACTATTCATGTTTAGATTTTCACTTGAGTTTTAGTGTTGGACTATTAATTTTTAGGTTTTGACTTCAGTATAATTTTTGGAATACAGATGTTCAGATATTGTCTTTGATTGTATATTTTTAGACTATTTGACTATCATTCTTATTTTGATGGTAATGACATTGTATATACTTACATTTTCACATAAGATATCTCCTATAACTTGTATAACTTGACCTTTTCCAATCATTTTCTTTCTTACTCTTAAAGACCTAAAATAAAAGTATAATCTTATAAAATGATGGAAAAAAAAACAATACTAATACTGAAACCCTCTCAAAATATGCTTCCCTCCCAGCCCTAAGTCAGATTAGGAAAATGCAAATTCAGTAAGATACAATTTGAAAAAAATAATGGCATTTGTAGCTAATGGGGGCATAGTCACTTTTGGTTTTATGTTTCTTAATTAGGCTTAAGTAAGGCTGAAAAATCTGTAATGTCATACTGACCTCTGTTAAGAAATCAAACCACGTTTTAAGAAATGAATGACTGCAGTCAATCAATCTCTGACAAACCACTAAAGGTATTTTATATGGATAAAGTTTTCCATACAGCAAAACACTGTTAACAGGGTTCAACAATAATTGATTGACTGCAGTCATTTCTATCTTAAAATGGTTGGTTGATAACTGAGTTTCATTGTCACTTTCAACAATTTTTCAGCTATATTGACACTACCAGACTTATTGGGGAAAGAAAGCTCAGACAGCTATCTAGCTGAACCAGTCAAATTCCCTGCTTGGGAAGGTGTATGGAAACCTTAAATGGGGTGAGCATTCAAACCCATGAGAGTGGTTTTAGGCTAGTGGTTATTAGTCAGCCCCATCTTAAACACGGACTTGATTTCTTAAATAAGATTAAAATAACTGAACAAATAACTAAAGTTACGTCAGAAATTGCTGTTTAATCTCAGTATTAAGTTACTAGTGTGGTGAACATAGCTTCAGATACTTCCCTATCATTAGGCCACCTGTAATAGGAGACTTTTGAAATCCCCTAATTACTCACTTAGTTTTCTAATGAACTGAAAATGTCAAATTCAGATTATGAATAGATAAATAATTATATTTGTTATTCCATCTCAAAAAAGTCTAATTAAAGTGGATGCCATTTTATTATGATCAACATAGTTGTTTCTGAAACCAATTCTTTTGAAAGTTTTATAAGAACTGATTTATGGATTCTGATAGATAAGGGAAGCTTACTGTTCATGTACGCTGACATCAAATTGTATGCTTTTTGTTGTTGCATGAAAACAGATATCAACTCTACTTTACATATTTAACTCCTCGTCCGTCATCACTTACCTAGAAAGTTTAGTATTATATAGAAAGAGTCCTGGTCAGTTAATACAAACTGACTCCACTCCTCATCTGTTATCACTTACCTAGAAAGTTTAGTATTATACAAAAAGAGTCCTGGCCAATTAACATAAACTGACTCAACTTCTCGTCTGTTATCACTTACCTAGAAAGTTTAGTATTATATAGAAAGAGTCCTGGTCAATTAACACAAACTGACTCCACTCCTCGTCTGTCATCACTTACCTAGAAAGTTTAGTATTATATAGAGAGAGTCCTGGTCAATTAACACAGACTTACTCCAATTCCTCGTCTGTTATCACTTACCTAGAAAGTTTAGTATTATATAGAAAGAGTCCTGGTCAATTAACAGAGACTTACTCCAACTCCTCTTCCACCTTACTTACATAGAAAGTTTCATATTATATATAAAGAGTCTTGGCCAATTAACACAAACTGACTCTACTCCTTGTCTGTCATCACTTACCTACAAAGTTTAGTATTACATAAAGAGTCCAGGTCAGTTAACACAGACTGACTCCAGCTCCTCATCTGTCATCACTGACCTAGAAAATTTAGTATCACATAGAATGAGCTCTGGTCAATTAACACAAACTGACTCCAACTCCTCATCTGTCATCACTTACCTAGAAAGTTTAGTATTACACAGAATGAGCTCTGGCCAATTAACAAAGACCGACTCCAACTCCTCATCTGTCATTACTTTAGCTTCACGCATTGGTGTATAAAATGCCTGTAAATAAACAGACAGATGTGTGTATTTGTGTTAATATAGAGACTGATTAATTAATATTAAATATATTTACTGCATTTCGCCATCCATTCTTGTATGTATACAGTCTTTACCACATTCCTACTTATCCAAACATTTAATATAAACTAATTTCAAAATAGACAAACATATAATTGTTAACCTAGTATGTAATGTTTGCTGTGGTAGTTATTTTAGATTATTTTTGTGTAATTTTCCAAATTACTTCATGTGACAGCTTCATCTGAACTTATCAATAATGTCAATTTTACCTAAATGTAACAGCTTTTTGTCTATAATGTCAGTGTTACCCACACTTATTAGCAGCTATTGGTCTATAATGTCAGTTTTACCCAAATTTGATAGCTTTTTGTCTATAATGTCAATTTTACCCATATTTGACAGCTTTTTGTCTATAACGTCAGTTTTACGCACACTTTTTAGCAGCTTTTTGTCATTAATGTCAGTTTTATCCAAACTTATCAGCACATTTTTGTCTTTAATGTCAGTTTAACCAAAATTTAACAGCTTTTTGTCTGTAATGTCAGTTTTATCCAACCTTATCAACTTTTTGTCTATAGTAACAGCTTATTGTCTATAATGTCAGTTTTACCTACACTTAATGGCTTTTTGTCTATAGTGTCAGTTTTACCTAGACTTAATGGCTTTTTGTCTATAGTGTCAGTTTTATCTAAACTTAACAGCTTTTTGTCTATAATGTCAGTTTTATCTAAATTTAACAGCTTTTTGTCTATGTTAGTTTTACCTAAACTTAACAGCTTTTTGTCTATAATATCAGTTTTATCTAAACTTAACAGCTTATTATCTATAATGCCATTTTTACCTACACTTAACAGCTTTTTGTCTATAGTGTCAGTTTTACCCACACTTGACAGCTTATTGTCTATAATGTCAGTTTTATCCAACCTTAACAGCTTTTTGTCTATAATGTCAGTTTTACCTACACTTAATGGCTTTTTGTCTATAATGTCAGTTTTATCTAAACTTAACAGCTTTTTGTCTATAATATCAGTTTTATCTAAATTTAACAGCTTTTTGTCTATGTCAGTTTTACCTAAACTTAACAGCTTTTTGTCTATAATATCAGTTTTATCTAAACTTAACAGCTTATTATCTATAATGTCATTTTTACCTACACTTAACAGCTTTCTGTCTATAGTGTCAGTTTTACCCACACGTGACACCTTATTGTCTATAATGTCAGTTTTACCCAACCTTAACAGCTTTTTGTCTATAATGTCAGTTTTATCTAAACTTAACAGCTTATTGTCTATAATGTCAGTTTTACCTACACTTAACAGCTTTTTGTCTATAGTATCAGTTTTACCCAAATTTAACAGCTTTTTGTTTATAATGTCAGTTTTATGTAAACTTAACAGCTTATTGTCTATAATGTCAGTTTTACCTACACTTAACAGCTATTTGTCTATAGTATCAGTTTTACCCAAATTTAACAGCTTTTTGTCTATAATGTCAGTTTTATCCAAACTTAACAGCTATTTGTCTATAGTATCAGTTTTACCCAAATTTAACAGCTTTTTGTCTATAATGTCAGTTTTACCTCCACTTGACCGCTATTGGTCTATAATGTCAGTTTTACCCACACTTATTAGCAGCTTTGGCTATCATGTCACAACTTCATTCCATCCCCACAGGTTTTTGCATATTATACCACAGTTCTATCGGAACTTACAGCTTTTTGTCTATATTACTTATAATGCCACAGTTTTACCTATGCTTTAATAGCTTTTTGCCTGTAATGCAACAGTTTTACCCAAACTTAACAGCTTTCTGCCTATAATGCCACACTTTTACCTATTCTTTATAGTTTTTTGCCTACAATGTCACAGTCTTAATCTTACTGTGCAGCTTTTTGCCTACAATGTCAGTTTTAATCTTAACAGCTTTTTGTCATGATACAATTTTAACAAACTTCACACAGCTTTTTGTCTATTATGTCACAGTTTTCACCAAACTTGACAGTTTTTGTCTATGTTTCAGTTTTATCCAAACAAGACAGCTTTTTTGTTTCACAGTTTAACCCCAAAATTTTGCCTGTAATGTAATAGTTTTACCCAAACTGAACAGTATTTTGTCTATATTGTCCAAGTTTTACCCAAATTTGATAGTTTTGTGCCTATAATGTCACAGTTTTACCCAAACATAGCAGCTATTTCCCTATAATCTCACAGTATTGTCCAAACTTAAGGTGACATGTTACTAAATGAAACCAAATTACTTTTGCATAATATTTTGAATGTTTGTTCATTTTAATGAGTTACATCAACATATCAATTTTAAAATAGGAGTTATGGACTGATTTTTCCTGTTATTTCATCACAAAAATTCAGTTTTGAGGGTCCATTTTAATATAGTCATATAGTAAAAATCAACAATTTTGATGCCCAATTTCCAGTTTTTTGTCAATATCATCTATTATAAGAAATGTTGGCAATCCATAAACTAACACAAGAAAATGGACAAAATTTTGAATCCACTGATATATAGACATATATATATAGGTCATGGATTATCTTTTTTAGCAAAACTTCAATAAACATTGGCATGACGTAGAAAAATCAATCAAAACGACGTTTTGCACTGTGGATGTAATGTCGTCGAATATAACGTATTCTCAAGGAACATCTCCTATTGAGTGACTCCTGAAATTTACGAGGCCTTCCCATTTATGTATTACAACTGCAAATCTGATTTTTTGAAAAAGACATTTATATTTTCATTAACATCAGTTATCTTATTTTTTTTGGTTGAAACTTTTACCTGGGGAATTCTTTAAATGTGTGAAACTAGAAATTCAGGAATCTAAAGTTTTCAACTTAGTACAC
>JAOXYI010260681.1:0-17234 GCA_028566495.1 Lithophaga antillarum
GCTAACATTACCTGATTGTGAATTATCATGGTTACTTTTCTACGCGATTTTCCTTTTAGCAAAATTAACAAATCACCAGAAAGGTTGCGGATTTTAAACTGGATATTTAGTAATACTACCATACCTTTTTGTAATCAGAAAAAAAAACGAAAGGAAATAAACACTGGTCATGCTGAAATATACCAATTTGCCTCCCATTTTTGTACGTCGGACAGAGAAATTTTTGCTTTAACTATTTTACTGTTCTTTTTACAGAAAACTGTCCCTGTCCTGGAGTTGACACCAAAGGATGTCCTACATGTATATGTAATAATATAGGTATTTAGAAGTCGTTTCTACTAAGATAAAAGTACAAAAATTCTTTTGTTTTCAATCTTTGTAGAATTCTGTCATGAAAAGAAAGGGAATATATATTACTAGTCCCTTTTTCAGTTGAGTGATTTTGTGTATCAAATAAAGAAATAACGAACAAATTAACAGTCAGAAAGAAAAACAGAATTGTCAACAAAGTTTTTTTATTTTTTCTTTCATATTTTTGCATGTTTGTGTTTAGTTACGAGTGTCGAGAGTTTGTTCCGCTTGCTTTGCTTGATTAACGGCTATTCATGATCCTTATTTTTGTTACTATTTTTAGAATCTGCAGGTGGAAGAGGAGAAGACCAAAGAACACAAAAAACAAGTACATTACGAATCCATCCTACAAAAACCCAAAACGTTTACAGTAACAAAACGTCTAGTTCCAGTGTTAGTCAAAGTATTCCGACAACATCGGTTACTACTGCTACTACAAGTAAGCCTTTGGTGATTACCGTAATAGGACTAAGCAATCGCCGACAACAGTTGTCAACAACAACAACAACAACGAAGCTGTTATCAAAGAATGAACAACAACATGATCGAGGAGGCGAAGTTGACGCTAACAATAAGTACAAACTGTCAGTGTATGACAAGCCAGTAAATTCTTCTAAAGTAATTAGTGCATTTTCTATTCAGACAGAAGATTTATCAGTTTACTTTGGAATTATAGCAGGGTTATCGGTTGTTTTATGTTTCGTAACAGTAGTGTCCTTTGTCTTTCTTTACCAGTGGAGGAAAGCTGTGGCGAATTTGAAACATGAACAAAATGAATTATATTTCACAGAAAAGTCTTTCCGATTGAGTGTGGAAAAACAACATAGCCAGAATAACGGAGATTCACGAAAAACACAACGAACTATTTCAACATCCTCCGGTATTCCTCCGCCTGGTTCCGAAAGTAGTTTTGATTCTGTCTTTACAGTAGATCCAAACACTACAGATGATGTACAGTCCCCAGTTACGTCCCCTGCTCCTGTAGAACAACTTCCTGTAACGCCGTCTGCGCCGTTGATGACACCGGGAACAAATGTTTTCAATTACCCACCAGAGGCATATCGCCACGAGTATCTCGAGCTGATGTGAAACAATGAAATATTTCGAATGTCATTTCTTCTGTTAAAAATGCACAGGATTTTAAAATAGCTCACAGACTTAAAATTTAAGAAAAAACAAATGACAGAAAAGCATTTTTTTAATTTAAAATTGTGAAATATGAATTAAATTACTAATATGCGAAATTCTTTTATGAAATCGAAGAAAGAGATGTGGGTAAATTGCATTGGAAATACCTCATAATAAACCATAGAAAGTTGGTATATTCTGTGAAATTGTTGGTTCCTTGTATTCATTCTGACGTTTAGTGATTTCATTCGACCTTTTCAATGAAATATTGCTTGCTATTTCGCTAAGAGTGCAAGGATCAATTATCGCATGAAAATAGGTATTTTCATGACGCTACTAATTCCCTGTCTCATAAATTCCTCAGACTGCTAGTCACTTAAGGTTCTAGTAACGACAAAAAATGTTCTGCCAGGGGATGGAAAGAGTTTTTGGCAGACCAGGAGATAGGGTGGCGGGAACTAGAAGACTAGGGGGCGGGAGTCGAGATACACGGGATGGAACACGGGAGACAAAAGGGCGGGAACTGAAAGACAAAGGGGCGGAAGCCGAAAGTGTAGGAGTCGAGGGCCGGGAAGCTGATTACCCACCCCCCTCGTCGAGGTATGGGTGCTCTACAACTAAAACTGCTGTGCGATAATTGGCTATTTATGTGCTTCGTACGTAAAACACTAAGTAACTTAAATTTGGCCGTTCTGTATTCTTAAAATAATACGTGAAAGCATATGAAAACAAATTTTGAAGCAGACGAACAAAACAATCTATGATATGCAAAATCTGCGCAAAAAATTTGGTCTAATGGCAATGTATTGAATTGATGTGTACTAGTTTTGCCGTATACTAACTGGTCCTCGCACTCTAATGAATGGGCTAACTACCAATATCGCTTTGACTGATAGTCTAGTGGAGTTGGAAGGAACCTCTGTGGCCGAGTGGTCTAGGTAGTTAGTCATATCTACCATTGATCACCGGGGTTGTCAGTTGGAGCCTTGTTGGTGGCGAAGTGTGCTCGACTCCAAACTAAATCGACAAGGATTGCCAGTTTTTCAGCCGAAGGTCGAGTTTTCTCACCGGGTATTCCGGATTCCTCTTTCCCCAATAAAAAATTGGACGCCACGATATAGGTAAAAAATTGCTGAAAGTAGCGTAAAAAAAACATTTAATCAATCAATCTAGTAGAGTTGGTCTTTGCTTTTCTTGCTTGTGCTAGTAAGATTTTGATTTTACTCGTTTTTCTGGTGTTTTTAACAAAATGCAACAATCCAAATGCCCATCTAGTGAATATTATTTTGAAACTCTATAATATGTATCTCCGCAGGTAGGTTAAGGTACTTTTGGTCAAATTTTAGGCGTAAATCGTACATGTTGGATTGTTCTCTTTATTTTTTCACTATCTTTTTACTACTATTGAATTTCTGTGATGTTTCGCTGAATTCAGTAATTTTGTCAGGTAATAAATAAAATTCGCACCTTAATCAAGCACGTCCCAGGCGATCACGTGACATTAAAGATTGCTTTACGAGTCTGCTTAATCGAGCCCAATATACAAGTGATTAGGAATGTTTTTTGTCGAAATGTCTTTGGATAATCGACTGCAAATGTTCCAAAGTTTAAGAAAACCACTGGCCGCTTGATCAACTTGCACATCAAAACGATTAAAAATACATATATTATTGAAAGATGACCTTTTCTACTCCAATTTCTCGTCGTTTGGTGGCAATTTCAACTTTACGAAGAATCACTGTTTACACGGCCAGTGATTTTTAATGAGAACGCATTTTGTTAATTCATTAAATTTTTAAAGCAGTAGAAAATACATTGGGGAATCACTTGTATTTTAGCACTTTCCAGTGTTCTAAAAGGTGACGAAAAAGTCGTCCATTTCTTTCAAACGCGCAAGTGATCTTCAAAGGGACGTAACTCACTTTCCCCGTATCGTAATATTGCGGGAAATACGAATTAAGCCTTATATACGACTTAGGTCAATAAACTAGACTCCCATATTCTTAAACTTTCAAATTTTCATTCTTCAACATAGTTATACGGGACGATGAAAATCGGTATCAGCTTACAAAATATTCTGTTCATAAACATGATAAAAACGAAGCTGAGCATTTACTGTGCCCCCCTTTTTTTACAATATATAACCTACCTGTGTGTATACGTTTCGTTCAACTTACCTTTAGGTTCCAGCTTATTTATCTGCCTTTTTTTTGTTTTCAGAGTATGGAAATTGCAGGGAGACTTTCTAATTGGACACGTTTGTTGTGGAAAGTGGAAAAGTGGGGAGGGGGGGGCATCTTGATTTGTTATCATATCATTGTTGACTGTGATATAAACTGGATACCTTGGGTTAGAAAATGACATTAGGAATGAAAAAGCAATAAATAATGTACATATCCATATATATATTGGCTGCCACCTAGACAGCTTTTCATTTTATCCAAGACATATGTTTTGTTGTTTACTGGTTCATCATATCCTTAAAAATGATCGCAACATATGTACACACCACACTGCATCAGTAGCATGTTTTAAGCCTCCAATATTTTCTTGTGCTGGAGTTGGAACTTTTTTTTTATTTCCATGTATGTATGTAGGCTATCATGCACTTAAATTAAAAGATAAATAATACCATAAATCTTGGCTGTGTTTTTCTTGTCACTTTTGTTTATGTATGAATAATTCAGAACTTTACTTCTCACATCTTTTTTTTTTAACAACCAAAAATTTCTTTCTGCTGCTGAATTATTCACTGCATTCAAGATCATCAAGGACATGGCCTCCATCACTGCTTTCCATCCAAAGAAATGAAATTTTAGCATGAAGCTGTATCAAATCTGCAATTATGACTTAGCCTTCAGTCAATATAATACATCAGCCCTCCTTTTAGTCAGACACCATGAATTACTGTAACTTTGCCAAAGTCATTATAGCAAGATCAACCAAAGATAGTGCAGCTATTGATTTTTTCAATAAAAACTCAAAGAATGATCAAAAGAATCAAAAGTTTATTACAAAGTTTAACAGTACAACATCACTGTTACAGAGATATGAAAATTATAATATATTTATGCACAAATATAACAAACTTCACATTCCCACATATGATATTTTTCGCAAACAATGCGTAAAATTACAAGACTATGTCACTAGCAATAAATATTATGTAAACAACAGCAGCAATGGAGAAAGGGCAAAGTATATTCAATACTTTTCTCTACAAAATTGGTGTAAGCAAAGTGAGACTGACAAACAATGTCATAAGCTTGAAAACTGTGATTCTTGTAGCACATCTCACATTGATTTCTCATCACTGCATAAAAGCTACGTAAAAACATCAAGTATAAACAATATTTGTAAAGAACTGGTAAACAACGTTGCAGAACTTTCATCACCATCTGTGAATCAACAAAGTCAAGGCAAAAAAGCTGTAAAAACAGTAATCAGAGTCTTAGAACCAGTTATAAATAAAACATTTGACATAGATTTCAAAAAGGCAGTTGCAGAAACATTTCATCTAACTCCAAAACTATCTGCCTCTGAACATGACAAACAACTACTTCATGCTGTCAAAGAGACGACAAAACAAATTCAAACTTCATTAACTCAAGATGACCAAGACCTTGACAACATGTTATCCTCCGGAAAATCATTCCAGCAGTTTGACAGGGAAAGATTACAATCGTGCTTTGAGACATTTGAATCTGCTGAAAAGTCTGCAGAAATGACCCAACTTAAGTTGTCATCAGGCAAAAAGAAACCCAAAAAACATTTTGGGGCATATCACAAATACAATTTTGAGAAAGGTCAATTCCTTGAGGAAATTAAAAACCTTGTAACTACACGAATCAACTGGTCACAACTTGCCAGAAAATACAAAATTACATGCAAAGGTAAACCTGTAGGAAATGGTGGCCAAATTCTCCTGAATTTTGCCAAAGAAAATGGCATAAATGTGTTTAAATTCAACACACATCAGCGAGTAAGTGGTCGTGACTACCTGCAACGTATTCGGCGAGCACGAAAAAAGGTATATAAATCTAAACTGTCAGTACCAACAACAAGAACATCAAAACAACTCAAGGTCTTATTAAAGAACAAAGTCACGTCAAAAATTTATAACGTGGGAACAGAAATCGCTCCAAAACAACTGAAAAGCATCAAAATTAACAACACAGGGAATCTAGCTGAAAGTGCAACTCAAGTTTATGGTCGCAAAATACCACTTGCCGAGATTTTATTGTCAGAAACAGAGAGGCTGTTTAATGCCGGGGTTTTGCGGTTATCCTCTGATGAGGAATATAACAATCTTAGTATCAGTGAAATAAACCTAAGGCTGAAACAACTGGGCTTGCCTGAGAATTTGAGTGAACCAGTAGAGGAATTAAAGAAAACTGAAAGGACCCGTCACCTGAAAATATGGCACGACCATTCAGACATCCTAAATCATTCTTATGTCAACATGATGGTTTCATACTTGTATGACCCAGCAAATTTTCTGACCAATGAGGAGTACATCAGTAAATTTCCATACAAAAAGCCAGTCAATGTTCAAACAATAGTAGAAAGGCCTAACCTTTACATCTTCGGTCAATCAGGTACAAATAACAAGAGTTAAATGACCTACACAGTGAAAGACAGTGGCATTGTTTCATACACTTAAAACATGTCACTGTCGCTTAATCAATTCCTAATAATATAGACACTGCCAATGTTTTGGTCATATACTTAAAACGTGTCAGTGAACATTAAACAGTTTTAGACAATGCCAGTGTTTTGATCATTTACTTTAAAACATGTCATTGTCAGTTATTCTCAGTTTTAACATTACAGACGCTGTCAGTATTACAAACTAAACACAAAAACCTGTCAGTGTCTGGACGTCAGTCAACATTAAACTGTTTAGACATTGCCAGTGTTTTGATCATTTACTTTAAAACATGTCATTATCAGTTCCTCACAGTTTTAACATTACAGACACTGTCAGTGTTTCAAACTAAACACAAAAGACTGTCAGTCTCTGGACGTCAGTCAACATTAAACTGTTTAGACAATGCCAGTGTTTTGATCATTTACTTTAAAACATGTCATTGTCAGTTACTCTCAGTTTAAACATTGCAGACACTGTCAGTGTTACAATCTAAACACAAAAACTGTCAGTGTCTGGATGTCAGTCAACATCAAAATATTCAGACAATGCCAGTGTTTTTATCATAAACTTTAAAACATGTCATTGTCAGTAACTGTCACTTTTAACATTACAGATGCTGTCAGTGCTACAAACTGAACACAAAAAATGTCAGTGTCTAGATGCAGTCACATTAAACTCTTCAGACAATGCCACTGTTTTTACATATATGGTCAACTGACCAGTTTTTGACCTATCATATGTCAATTATGAAATCATATTTTCTATAGAAATAACATTGATAGTACAATTTTATCGCTGTTTTGCTTAAATGTCCTTTGATCTTTTCCTCTGCTATTTCTATTACCACGCCAAACAATTGATAATAGAATATTATTGAGGTTTTATATTATGACGTCAAAACCATATTATTGTAGTTTTCTATTATGACGTCATATAACAGCGATAAAAATACTATTGTTGATTTGTTTTGTCCGATTGGAATATCAGCGCAATATCAAGTTTAAGCCCAATATTGCGCTGACATTCCAGTTCTCTCAAAACAAATCATCAATCGTATATATTTATACAACATACAAAAACATGCCCTGATGATACTTAAAAACATGTCATTGTCTGTTACTTTCAGTTTTAACATTACAGACACTGTCAGTGTTACAAACTAAATACAAAAACTGTCAGTGTCTGGCCGTCAGTCAACATTAAACTGTTCAGACAATGCCAGTGTTTTGATCATTTACTTTAAAACATGTCATTGTCAGCTACTTCCATTCTTAACATTACAGATGCTGTCAGTGTACAAAACACAAAAACTATCAGTGTCTGGATGTCAGTCAACATCAAAATGTTCAGACAATGCCAGTGTTTTTATCATAAACTTTAAAACATGTTATTGTCAGTTACTCTCATTTTTAACATTACAAACGCCATCAGTGTTACAAACTAAACACAAAAACTGTCAATGTCTGGATGTCAGTCAACATCAAAATGTTCTGACAATGCCAGTGTTTTTATCATAAACTTTTAAAACATGTCATTGTCAGTTTAATACATTCAGTTTTAACATTATCAACACTTAAAAACATGAAAACTGTCAGTGTCTGCACTTCAGTAAACATTTAATGGGTTAGGCAAAGCCAGTGTTTTGATCATATACTTTTAAAAATTATTTCAGTTTTAACAATATTCAATCAGCATAACAATACAAATATGAAAGCTGTCAGTGTTGGCACTTGTCAATATTTGCTGTTTAGAAAGGAAACTGTTTATACATTCAAAATTTTCAGTCTCAATATACCTACTTTTTAGTGTTACAAAATAAACATGAAATCTGTGGTCTCTGGACTACTAAGCATTTAGGTGTTTACAATATGCCAGTTTTTTTTCCAAAGTTTATGCACCAAATGACAGTGGCAGTGTTTTACAAACTTGTACATGTCATTATCAGTCACTTACAGTCGCAACATTAGAACCAATGTTAGTATTAAAATTGAACCTTGTAATTTACTGATTATAAAGAAGTCTCCTAAACGAAAGCATTCAAACTCCCAACATGATATGAATGTGCTTCTAACTGATGTACAGCAATACAATATATTTGGGATATATAAACAAAAACCAAAACAAATATATGACTACAATGTATGTTTATCACAATGTTCCTGTTAAGTTTTATTATTTACCAAGACGTACAAGCTGATTTCCATGGTAACAGCAGCCATTTTTTCAAAAACCAAAACATGAATGCACATTGTGGCATACTTATGTTTCTGTGAAGTTTCAATGAAATCTATACATACATGTAGTTACTGAGAAAACGGACATCAAAGCTTGTGGTATGGAAATGAGGACTGTTCATGACAACTCACTTTAATGTGGCCAACGCTTGTGCGATGTATCAATGTCATCTACCATCCAGTTCAAAAGTTACAAAGTGAACATGAACCATGTTATCCGACTACTGTCGGTGGCCCTGACCTTAGTAGCATGACCATGATAGTTGTTAATGACACATCATCTTGTAGACTGTAGTGTTTAACATTTGTGCAAAGTATCAATAACATCTGTCATTTGGTTAAACTAGAAATTGTGCCCTGTCCAATTGTTCAGCAAGACCCAGCAGGTATCCACTAATAAAGTTCATGGCTATATAATGTTGAATACCCAAGAAATACAAACTTAACCAGAGTCATTCATGCATAAAATGTAGGTCATGGTGACCCAATGTTGTACAACTGTTCCAACTACTACCCAAGATGTATCTACTGATGAACTTTCATTGATATATTACATTGTAAGTTTAGTACCAAAGAAATGGGCTTAAATGCAAAACTTAAAATGTAGGTCATAGTAACCCAACTGTCATTTAGACTGTTCAGTACTTTCTCAGATGTATCCACTAAAAATAAAGTATGTAATATCATATTCTAATGCAATTTGTTTGTATTGTCTGATTTGACTGGCTACTATTCTGTGTAAAATTCTCAATCTACGAGTCGTCACTAAAAGGTCCACTTGGAAGGAGCTGCCATCTTGAAAATGTGTAATCCTACATGTTATATTTACAACAGTACACAAAAATAATTAAATTGCCTACATTACAAATTTCTTTTAGTTAAATTTGATCCAAAATTGAAGCATACACGAATCCAAAAAACAGCTATTCTTTACGTTTTACACTGGAAGTCTTCATATGACATCATGTTGTTTCTGTGACATTTATGTTCCAAAGTCGCCAACAACATTTCGCGGAATTTTAATTTATGCAATTTTTAGATCCAAGCAAAAGCAAGAATAATTTTTTTTTGTTTAGTATTGCATTAGAATGGAGATAACTGTATTGTATTTAAAGCTTTCTGGATGTAAATCTTAATTTTACTGTTACAAATATCCGTTTACCTAGCTCTGCTATGCATCACTAGGTAAACTCAATTTGCGACAGTATAACCCACGATTTATGTCCACAAACCTTACAATACATTACAGTTATCTCCTAAATATAGTTTATGTTTTTGATCTCGTAAGACTTCCAATTTCAGCGATCAAAACTATTAATGCGCATACTTTTCACCTGTTATAATGAAATAACCTTCAAAAGTTAGGTCAAATTCCAATTTGATCCATAATTGACCATTTTCATGCAATTTTTAACCCAATTTTCTTGTAGAAAACATTGGCCACACTCCTCGATCCTAAAATTTTTGGGTAAAAAGATGTCTTTCAATGAGATAAATATTTTTGAACAACAATAGTTTAGATTGAGGAATGCAGCCAATACTTCTAGAAGAAAAACTGGGTAAATATATGCAAAAAGTAGACGAAAACACGGATTTCCATTCATACATGCTGAATTGTGACGTCATTAATAAAATCATTCAGTTCCAGTTTTGTATTTGTTGATATCCTAAATTAAAACTTTTCAGTTATCTATTATGTATTTATACAACACGTAACTTTTGCCAAACTTTAGGGCCATTTAAGATCCTTTCCAAACCTACTCCTTTGAGGATCAGCCAATCAAACTGAATATTTCATGTGATGTTGCATTAGAATATGTTTTTAACTGCAGTGTACACAACTTCATTTCAAACTAAAAACTGTTCCCTTATAATTGATACATATTAATACATTTTAAAATTAAAATAAGGAAATCAACCAAGAAACCAGAAGCTCACCTGGGCCTGTATCACTCACCTGATTATAAACTGACAGAAATTGAAAAATATGGCCAAGACAAAATTTGTCAAGAAGACTCTACTGTTTCAGCCATCTTGGACAAAAAGGGGCAAACTTTGTAAAGGACCATTCAATAACCAGTAATGAAAGTTCTGGTTTGTCTCGTTTGCCTCGGAGGAGATATTTCATGGTTGATCCCATAAGGTCCTACGTCAAACTTTGTACTGCAGTGGAAGCAAACTTGGATTTCAGACCATCACCAAAATACAATCTTTGTGAAGAACCATTATCTTATTATTCATGCATAAAACTATTAAATAGTTTCTAAGAAGAAGCTGTTTGAATGTATCCTTCCATAGGGACCAATGTTAAACTTTGTCCTGCAGCGGTGGCCATCTTATATTTTTGAATCTGCAAAAAAAAAAAATAAAAAAAACACCACAAATCTTGTAGAGTCATGCAAGTAATATATCTGCAAAGGACCATTTTCATTGACCTTGTGGTTTCTGAGAAGATTTTTGAAGGTACTCCCCATAAGGTCCAATGTTAAACTATATCCTGCGGTGGCAGCCATCTTGGATTTCGGTCCAGCCAAACAAAAAAAAAAACAAAAACAAAAAAATACTTTGCAAAGGACCATCCAAGGAACATTTCTGCAAAGGACTGTTATCACTGACACAGTGGCCTCTGAGAAGATGATCTCTGTAGGGTCCAATGTTAAACTTTGTCCTGCACTGTCAGCCATATTGGATTTCAGATCAGCACAGAAAAATAAAAACAATTTGTACAGGCCCAACCATGGAACATTCCCACAAAATTATGCTTCCATTGACCATATGGTTTCTGGCAAGAAGATTTGAAATTTCAGCCAATCAGAACACACTTTTTGCCCTAGTGGTCAAGCTGAATTTTTCATCAACATAATAACATTCACTTTGTATAGGTCAATCTATGGAATATTCCTGCCAAGTTTGCTTCCAATCTGTTCAGTGGTTTCAGAGAAAAGATTGAATGTGAAAAGCTAACACCGACGACAGATGGACAGATGACAGATACCAAATGATGACCAGGTGAGCTAAAAACAAAAACTACTAAAAATTACAATATTCAAGGTTTGTACAAGTTGACATGAAAATTAATGTTAAGTCTGCAACCTTAACTGACAAGGATTGTCAACTTTCCGCCGAAGGTCAGGGGTTCTCACAGAATACTCCGGGTCCAGGTCCCTCCTCTAATAAAATCTGGGTGGCACCATACAGCTGAAAAATTGCTGAAAGCAGCGTAAAGGCCTATCCCATCCATCAATTCAAATATGAGATCACCGAACCATGAAACCTAGGTCACAGCATCCAGCAAGTATGCTTAGACCCAAACACTACTGTACAGCACTTAATTTTGGCAGGGGTTTTATTTTGGCTATTTTGGCGGAAAATTGAAATATCGCAAAAATTTAACACTGCCAACAGCTAGAAATTGTACTAGTTACAATGAATTCTTAAAGGATAATTGTTGAAAGCGCCAATTTTAATATCCACCAAAATTTCAATTTTGGAAAACCGTGAAATTTTGGCATCTCCAAAATAAAGCGCTATACAGTATATATACTCCTCTCTGCCTTAGCAGGCATAGACATAAAAGTCACAAATTAATACAGTTAAATAAAAAAAAACACTAGCTCTGTCAAATCGTAGCATATATTAAATGTTATAGCCAGTACAGACAAGGATCAGTTAACCTACATTAACACCAGAATGGAAGATATACTGGGGCTGAAACAACCAACAATATTTAAAGAGATAAAACTGTATGATGTAGTACGAGTTTTCTCAGGTGATAGCCCTGCCAGGCAGTTTGAAGCCGGACAACAAAGAGGAGGCAACTTTTGTTGTCTATGTGGATTATCTGCCAAAGACCATTTGAACCTAACCGCAGCTTTTAAGCAAAATGGTCAGAGCCTTGATGACAGAAGGCAACTTGTCATTGCTGGGGAAGCATGGAAAAAAATTAAAGAGGGTATACTAAATCCCTTTCAGAATTTGAGAAAAGAAGAGTTACTGGATGAACTTGATTTCAGAAACATTAACATAGACAGTATGAGCAAAACTGAACTAAAGGAGCAATTACAAAATGAACTACATGGCATAGTAAGACCCCCTGCCCTTACAGTTAACAATCCTGTCTTGACAATGGAAGAACACAATCTACAAAAGTATGAGGTTCTCTACTGTGAACCCTTACATGACATTTCTAGCATTGTACAACATTTGATAGAGGAACTACCTCATCATATTGAAAATAAAACAACAAAAGCAGAATACGAGAAGTTCTCGTCAACTACAATAGGTGACAAAAATCAGCTCAAAGGCTCTGATGCTCGCTTATTTGCTATTAAACTGGCAAAATTTACTTCCAATCAGCACAGCCTTGGAAAAGTTTCTACTGAATTAGTTCAACTGGTTTATTCATTGGTTGAGATAATAAATATAGCTTACAGCTGCTATCAGTCAAGATCACCAAAACAACTGCTTCGGTTGTATAATCAGTGTCTGCTCTTTGCTTTACTGAGCAAAAAAATCATAGGAAACCCAGTAAAGATGAGTTCTAGAAAATTTTATGGCATTCACTTTCATGCCTTGACAACCCATTTACCACAGATTGCTCGTGTTTTTAACACCAAAGCCATCCTGACAGAGCAAGAAGAGAGAAGTTTTGGTGATCTTAGAAAGATATCTCAAACAACAACCAACAGAAAACCTGGCTGGATTGTAACAAATGCAGTAATTCGTTTTAATGCCCAACAGAAATCTCATGAAAAACTGAATTCTTTCAACCATCAAGACTCTATTATCAGTCAGCAATCACGTCTTCTGCCTGTTCAACCTGACACATTCTTCACAAAAGAAATGTTGTCTAATCATGCTTTCATCTTTGAGGCACACATAGCCCGCATAGCAGATTTCATTGAGCCAGGTGAAGGTATATGGTGGCACAGGACTGCAAATGGTGTTGTATTTCATGATGGTAGTCAGCAACCCAAAGCAAGAGATGAAGGTCCAGCTCTTGCACACTTTCGACAAAATTCAGTGCATTCTGAAATACAAAAAATGAAAGAAATTTGGGAAAATTGTCTTTGTAAAGTAGAAGCCAAACTTTTGTCTATTCCATTACTAAAAGTAAAATTACTTAAGGGTGGAAAACAGTTTTGGTTGCATACAAATATTTTCAACTGTGAAACCCAAGAAAAAATTGATGGAAGTAAGTATCTTGGAGCTGTACCAATATTTGTAAGGGGATACATGAAACCATGTTTATCAATGATATGTAAAAAAATGCCTTAATCTTTTCCTCAGATATATTTTCTTCTCATACACTTGAGATGAAATATTATCGTGGATTTCTAAGTGTATCCAAGCGGCATTATCTTTGACATCACTGGCATTGCCTAGATATATCCTCGGTAAACATACTATTACTGATTTGTGTTGCTTGATTTGGAATTTTCAACACATATCACAACTCAAGCTTTGCCTATGATGAGATATTGCATTGAGAATTCCATACTGGACAAAATAAATCATTAAAAGTATATATACATGTATATACTAAGAAGCTGTACGAAGGAACTTACTGTATATTACTAGTTTTAATTCACAATGAGATATGATGTACAAATTCTAAATCTTAAACAACATGATGTAAAACTAAACAAGAGTATTTCAACTACAAAATGTATGTCAAAGTGGCACAGTTTTGTTACAGTGTTGTCAGATTTCTCAAAACTTATTCACTGGTCAAGTCATATTGCTGTTCATCAATAATCGTCCACAACAAAAATATTTCGCCCATTCCCAGAACTTATATGGAGGGAATTTATACGGTCTATAAAAAATTATTTTAAAGATATGGGCTCTAATCAGCAAAACAGCAATCTATCTGCAGTCAAGGTCACATGACACATGTCCAGTTGACAGTTACCCTTTAATATGACATTATGTTTCTTAATTCAAATATGGTAAAGTTGGGATACATTGTTACTGAGAAATGGACTTAATAACAAAACATTAATTTATCAATACTCCTGTTCTAACAAAAGCAATCCTTATGTCTCACCTTCTTGAACTTTCATATCAGTAAGTATGGATGAAAATCAGTATAGTAATTGATTGCAGCCTGAACTTAAAAGAGTCACTCAACTTAAAAGTTCCCACTTCCATGCAACAGTTTAACCCCATCATGACACATACATAAATGGCTCCCATCTTTCTCCCAACAGAACTACATGTAGTGACAGTTTCTTTAATGTGTTCTATACATTTCAGCTAACAAAGAGGATGATGCAAAAGAGGAAGATGATATGACTAATAGAGACCAGCTAGGTTAGACAATAAAATTTATATGTCTTTGATAATCTTCCCCTCCTTTCACTCCAATTACACTACAGCCATTAACAAGTGCAGTTCTGCTGAAAATATTGCATGTATTTCTAATTTCCTATTTCAGCACTGTTTTCAGTAATTTACTTGGTAATTACAAAAGGCATATATGGTTAACAAAGAGCTCTGCAGCAAGCTGACAAAAGAAAATATCTGAACGCAGTCACATAAAAATAATCATAGGTCTTGAAACAAACATTTCCATGTAAAAAACAATATCAAAATTGGATACAAAATAAGGAAAACCAATACCTTATGAAAACTGAAAACTGGACTATTTGACCCCTTATATCTTAAATGTACTATGTATTAGTATCTTAGTGGACTTTTTGGGAGGAGGGATTTTCATATAAAATAAAAATGATCGATTAAAAATAATTAAAAAAAAAAACAAAAAAATTTAAAATGTCCTTCTTTCAGGATCTTACCTATCACCATCATCCCATGAACAGGTCAACAATGAAGTCAACGTTGGTTGTTATCAGCCACCAACCACCAGTCAACCAGATCAGAGGGGTAGGTTTTTCACATACCTGTAACTAAATAATTTAATTTCAACTTGTATATTTTATGTAACAAATCTTTATCCTTGTTCAAGGTCTCTTCAAAAATTATTTCTTTCTGGCATAAACATTCAAAATAACTGATAAGCACCCATAACCCATAATAATTTCAATTACTACATGTTGCATAACACATCTCTACCCTTAATTTTTATATGGGTTTTTTGTAGTCATTTAACCTAGCTGATTACATCTACATGTACAGATCACTGTTGCCTATTACCTTTAGGATACAAGTTCAATCTGACTCCAACACTCTGAAAAAAATAAAGAAAAAAGAAAATAGGGACACTGGTCATCATTTTTTCCACAATACCTAATGGCTTGCACAGTGTCCCATTAAACATCATTTACATTAAAATTTCACCATTTTACCCATTAAAAGGGTCTGTGGACAACTTGTCATGGAAATGGAATTTTAAATTATTTTCCCTACTGAAAATGTATTTTTTATGTACTAGTGTTATGGCTGTTTTTTTTTGTTTTTTTTTTTTACACCTTATTTTGCTTAATATCAAATAATTACATTATGATGTCAACAAATTTCTTCTTAGCCAATAGAACTGCAGCAAACTACAGGAAAAATACTTTTTTATTTCTGTATAAAACCCTCCAGCATGCGCTTGTCTATTTCCATCATAAAGCACGCCCATTTCCTGTGATATTTTTGTATGGCATAATCGATTTCATCTTGGTAAGATTAATACATGTACGCCGTTTAACTTGTAATGTTTGCAAGGTGAATTTTTGTCAATTATTTGTAGAAGTGTAACTGTAAGTATTGAATACATATTTCTGAAGTTTTATTTGATTGTACAAATGAGAATCGATTGCACATTTTTAGTATGATGTGCTTCAATTCTCACTCTTACAGTTGTATAATTCTACAAAAATATGCATTCAATTCTTAAGTATAAAAATATCTTATCTTTCTTTCAGGACCTTACCTACGAGCCACCACACCAGTCAACAATGAAGACAACACTGGCTGTTCTGAGTTGGCAACTGCCAGTAAACCAGATGAGAAGGGTGAGTTTATTCACATACCTGTAATAAATAATTTCTACTTATGTATATGTGTTATACAATAAATCTTTTTCCTTCTGCAAGGTGTCTTAAAAGGTTATTTCTTTCAGGCATAAACAGTATACAGCTGTGTGATGAGTTATTCAATGGAAGTAATGTCACAATCAAATAACTGAAATGAATGTCAAAAAGGTAAATGATGATTGATCAATATTTCAACCAGTGAATCAACAGTGGAAGCCTTACTATGATGAATGGATATCAGATATATGAACTGACCAACAGCAGTCTTTACGGTTAGCCACAGGCCCGACACCCCAGGCCTGTGAAAATTCCATTGGGCCTGTAAGAATTTCTCTTGCAGGCCAGTATAAACAATTAAAAAAGATCTCAAAAGGATGGTACAGCCCTGTGGGCAAAAAAGTTTATCGTGAAGACTGCCAATAGGGGTTAAAATATATGACCCTAACTTTTCAGCATGTTGGTAAAAGAAAGTTACACTTTATTTAAACGTACCAATAACCTGCAAAATAAACATAGGCATTCACCAATTGTGCAGTTCACCTAATCCCCAGCATGTCTCTATAACAAGAAGTCAGAATTATAATATCTAGGCAACAATAACCTAACTACTGTTAGATGCTTGGTGCTTCACTCGGATCATTTCTAAACAATATTACATGATCATGTCTTATAGTACCAAAGATATTAACTCAGATGTAAACTGTAACCAATGTCAGTGAAGTGTCAAATCTAGGTCACAGCAACCTAATTCTCTTTAAATGCCTGCCTCTTCACTGAGAAACATCCCCATACTGAGTTACATGAAGGCAGGCCACATAGTATCTGAGAAATGAACTCGGACGTAAAACTTAACCAAAGTCAGTGATGCATGAAATGTAGGTCAAA
>JAOXYI010260682.1:0-10694 GCA_028566495.1 Lithophaga antillarum
GATGTATGATCCATTATTGGTAATGGTCTTGTCTGGTGCTCTGGATGTATGATCCATTATTGGTAATGGTCTTGTCTTGTCCTCTGGATGTATGATTTTATGAACATTCACCCTCAGTAATCTAAAAATGTAATCAATTTCACTTTCCCTGAAATGAATAATCATAATAATGACTCAATCATTACCTCTCTTTGGAACATCCAATATGGAAAAAAAAATATGACCTCTGGTTGTATAATATGGAAAAAATATTGTACGATTACATGTCATAAATGGTTAGTTTTCACTGGATTAAAATTATAGCTGTATAATAATTTTATAATAATGTAGTGAATATTTTAAAAATAGTGAATTGGTTTATTTAACACAATTCATGCCAATATCACCACTGAGGACTGATTGATTGAAAAGGACTTGACAGCACCAGTAATCTGTATGGGTAGACAGAATCGACTATCTAGATCACTCTTTCACCAAGGCTTCCATCAGTGAGTTACTGCTTTCATACACAGAAATATATTTAAGATAGGACCTGCTAGTAAAATTTTGCACCGATTGAAACACTGAAAAACCTGAAAAAATGTGTAGTTTCAATATATTTTTCTATAAAATACTGGACATGAAGTTTTGCATCAGCTAAACATTAAAAACCCAGTAAAATATAAAACCACAATGCAGCTTTCTACAAAAACAAATGACTTGCTGGCAATACTCAAAATGTATTTCCAAAGAATTAAAAGGTTGAATATTTTAGATATTAGTCATTATTTAATTTGCTGTATTTTCAGGACAAGGGAGAAAAACTTGAGAAGCTTGACACTGCAGAGAAAGAAACTGTTGATGAAGTTATCACTGCCATTAATACACAACATGCTGCGGAAATAGAACAGTTACAACAAAAATATCTTGTAAGTACATAAACACACAATATACCACAAAAAATAGAACAGTTACAATAAAAACACCTTGTAAGTACATAAACACACTACATGTATATATTATAGAAATAGAACAGTTACAACAAAAATATGTTGTAAGTACATAAAACACACAACATGTCAGAAGTAGAACAGGTACAACAAAAATATCTTGTAAGTACATAAACACACAACATGTCAGATAAATAGAACAATTACAATAAAAATATCTTGTTAGTACATAAACGTACAACATATCATAGAAACAGACCAGTTGCAACGAAAATACCTTGTAAGTACATAAACACACAACTTGTCACAGAAATAGAATAGCAACAAGGAAAATATCTTGTACTACACAAACATATAACATGTCACAGAAATAGAATAGTTAATACAAAGAAACTGTGTTGTAAGTTCATAAACATGCAACATGTTACAGAAACAGAGGTACATAAACACACAACATCACAAAGGAATAGGAAAGTAACAACAAAAATGTCATGTAAGTGAATAAAAACACGACATGCCACAGAAATGGAACAGTTAATACAACAAAAATATCTTGTAAGTACATAATCACACAGCATGTCACAGAAATAGAACAGTTCATGTCACAGTTGTGTGAATTGCATCATTACAACTCTGTAACATATAGTTATACACCCATACAGCAATACCAAACTGATGCAAAGAGATATCAGTTACAAAAAATATCTTGTAAATAAATAAAAACACAACAGGTCACAGAAATACAACAGTGAATGAATTACATCATTACAAATTGCACTGTAGTGTATAATTATATGGCTCATACAGCAATATTGAACTGATGCAAGGAGATATACCATCACAATGTGTATATAATATTATAGGGTTTTTGCACGAATATTGGTGAATATTGTCCAAAGCAGAATATTATATTGCATGAGCTTGAGTGACATTATTTACCAATATTCATGCAATAACCGTTTTATTGTATAGCAGCCATTAAAAATACTAAAAAGCATTATTGTCGTCATCGATGACATCATGATTTTGAAATGATATTGCACTAGTGCAGTATCGTAAAATATTGCACGCTTACTTTTTGTTATGTTATACACGAAATATTCCATTGGAATACACTAAACATTTACATCACACATTTTTCGTCTCCCTTGGTTCAGAGTTCATCTGCTTGTTTTGGGTAGGTTAATAACAATTCATTGAATACAGTAGGGACAGCTTAATCTAAATTGGTTATTTCATTGGTGTAATGTTCATTTGAAGTGTGCCTAAAAACATCAATAAACTTTTTGAGAATTCATGATTTTAACAGGAGGATGTAGACTTGAAGGTGAAGGCCATGAGAATTACATTAGAACAAATCTACTCTAGTCAACTCGACCTAGTCCAGACAGAACTAGAGAAGAAACGTGTTCAGTCTCTCAAGGAACTCCATGACCAGCTGACCAAAGAACATGAGGAGGACATACAGAGGTTAGAGATGTTGTGGGAGAAACGTTTGGAGGATATAGAGGAACAACATGATGATGAGATGAATAAATCTCTACTAGAAGAATCACTCAGTAAGATAATCTACATTAATAATCAGGGTATACATGGGTATTGTTTACACTTAAATAATCATTACTGAACAAATCACTTAGTAAGGTTGCGTAACCGAGTGTTAAGTGTATACAGGGGTTATGGTTATCGTTCACACTTTTGTTGCATTTCAGATGATAAGGGGTTTAGGTTTTACAACATCTATCCTAAATTTATCTTACCCTTTTCCATCACTTGCATCCATTCTTGCTTTGGTATAAAGTTTCTGTTTCAGTATTCTATAGAATTAATTAGGATTGATGATGGCGGGATTTTGGCAGTATACTTTTTCAAAAACTAGACTGATTACCATTACTGAGATAGCCAAATATTCCATACTTATCTCAAAAACAGTGTGATTTGTAATAGTATGGTTATAAACAGATATATCAGTGTTTTATGATGTATGATTTACATTTTTGACAAATATGCAAGTTTGAGGCTCAAATTGATATCTGAATTTTGTCTAGCACTGTGGCTTTCCTCTGACATATCCTTTGAACAAGAAGCCTGTGTGGTGAACTGGTTAAGTTCACTAACACATGACACAAGCCTATCACCACTGTCATAGGTTTGAGCCCCTGCTCACCCCACTTCTTGTGTTAAGGTTACCCATAGGGGTTTCACTAGTTAGGTGAATTGTTGTCTTGTCTTTCCTCCACTAGTAAATGTTCTAGTCACAATACAGCTGGAAAAAATAGCTAAAAGTGATAATAAACCCCAACTATCCAGTCCAGTTCTTCAAACAAGATCTCCACTGAAATTGAAATACAAAACTGTACGATTAAATATTCAGGTCAGATCCACTATATGGTGACAGAAGTTCAAGAGGTCACAGTTCAGACATCACATGATAACACCAGTACAAACAGTATGATTGGATAACTCAAACTCATGCAGAGTTAATAGTGAGATCGGTAAAGATCGCCTGCTCTGTGCAAGAACTGTAGTGAAGTCCTCAAAAGTTCTCAAAGTCTGTGTATAAGATTTGGTTTGATAAGAGGTCTCAGTGGCTGAGTTTTCTAAGTAGCTTGTCATGTTTACCTGTACTGATCATGTCTAAGGTGTAACTTCATGCTGTAAAGTGAAACAGTGTTGGACTAGACTGGTACCTTGTGTGATAAAGTACCAGTTACTTTCTGAAGGTCTGATTTTCTAGTACTTTGGCTTCCTCCACCAATAAAACTGGTCACCAGAATACAATTAAAAAATTACTTCAGGTTCTGTTAAGTCCAGTTTAACAAAAATTACATCAAACAAATAGAAAAAACAAAAATTAAGAAATACCTCTTGACATTTAAACAGACTCATGTATACCCATTTCATGGCTTGAAGTTTAGTGATAGCTTGAATTAAACTAAAATGTTTTTGTGTTGGATGTTTCTGTTTGATATTGTATAAAAATGTACTTGTTTTTTCATCGTATTCATTTGGTCGTGTTGCATGTGTGAGATGAAATTTTCTTGATGTTCATTATACTCTTTTATTTAAAACATTTTAATGTCAGTTACAAAACTTGGTGCTGCAACATTTTATACTGTACTAACTTTCTTTAAATTTGATAAACATTTACATCAGAATTGATTTGTCACATACTACAGAAAAAGTCAGTGTAACTTGTTTTTGCTGCTTCACTGACTTCGGTTAAAGTTTATTTTTTAGCTGAAATTTTAATGCTTTTCAGCACATTCATTTAACCTTTCATGCATATTTACTTGGTTGCAACTGCTAAAGAATGTGACCGTGGTACAAATGTCACATTGCAGAGTTAATTGATGAGCTGTTACTAATTGATATTTATGTTTTAATTTGATAGTGAGAAGAATCAAAGCATACTGATTAATAAGTTTGCTACTAATAGTATGAAATGTCAGAAGAAAGAATTTTTTTATGTGCAACTGCAAGTCTAATATTGAAAAATGATTGAGGTTCAGGGTTAAAAAACACCACTATAGTGATTTGCTACATGAAATGTTTGTGGTAGAACAGTTCTTGAGCAGTTGCCTTTCAGAGTTTTAGTTTAAATTTTCCAAAATGGCTGCTGTTGCCAAGAAAACCGAAAGAATTGAAAAATGCAAAATACTGATTTCTTGTAAATGTACCAAACTAATCTTTATGAAATGTCAGATGAATATTCCTAAGATGTCTAGATGTGCATTAAGGCTTTTGTTTTGATATAACCAATTCAAAATAGCTGTTGTTGCCAAACTTAACCAAAATTCAAAAGATGCTTAGAGGCATGTTATCTTCCTGTGGTTGTATCAAATTCTGTAGGCAGAGCTTACATTAAAACTAAAACATTTGATTTTATTATTAATGACAATTTTTAATTTTCTTTTTAGTGTGAAAGGGAATAGCTAGAGCACTTTAATATTTAATAACATGTTTAGAAATTTATTATGTGTGAAAGGGAGTAGATAATACTGCATGACTTTGAATGCTTGACTAATTATTTACGCTTGATTAAACAGTTGTGCAGACTGTTGAATTTGAGGTTCCGCATGGTGAGTTTTGATGCATCACGCTTCACTTATATGCAGCGCTGTCACTTTATATTACACAATCCTAATATGTTACGTTCAGATTTAGCTGACCAGTGAGGGAAATTTTACACTGTCAAAGAAAAATATTTACATTGTGTTTTAGCTTAATATTTTATGTTTAAAGTGGATTGATTTACTCATTTTATCCAGACTATTTTCCAGTTATCAGATGGGTTTGCATGAATTGGGGGTTTGTGGTAGATGCGAATTTGATGATTAAAGTTTTTATTTTTTTATATAGATTTGACAATTTTATGTTAAAATAGTGCTAGAGTGTGTATGTTTATTTTAAGATGCTAAATTTAAATTCAATGTTTGGTGTGCAATTAAAATTTTCTGTATTTATATTATGTAGTTATTTGATTGTCTTCAGTTTACAGTAGTTATTTGATTGTCTTCAGTTTTCAGAATTCTTTGAATACTTTTTTTATAAACAAAACACACCTCTTAAAACCACCTCCCTATAATAGGTTTTATATTAGAATTGTTGAGTTTATTGAAGGAAGAGTTAAAAATACATTAATTAAGTTAGAAATTTTAACATTCATCTATTTGTACAAATGTTATTTCCCTGACAATGGGGCTGTTGCAGAGAAAAGTGAAGACAAAAGACACAGATTATAAACTAGTTTATATTTTGGGGGAAAAATGAGTTCTTTCAAACAATGTTAAGAACGGTTTAATCACAAGTCACTGAAGATGAATTGATCTGTCACAGTACACGAAATTAATTATATTCTTATTCACTGGAAATCACAGTCATCACGTACCATAACTAAGACAACATCAGAACATCACAAACTGAGAAATTCATAGCCAAAAATTCAAAAGTGTCTTGTCTTTTCTGATTTTCCCTGGAATAGCTCAGTAATACCTACCCTACTTGTCAGTATATAATAAAGTATCAATTATCAAGTATTCAGAAAACTAGCTATAAAATTGTAATAACTTACAAGGTTTATTATTTGATATACATGTAATCCTGTTTTAACAGAATAATGCTAAGGCTATGCTAACTCCCATGTTACTGCAAGATATACTTGTACATACAATATCCCATTGCTAATAAATATATTCCAAGGTCATCTTCCTGATTTGGAATCTTTTTTGGGCTTATCTGTAGATAGTTTTACTTCATTTCTATGTGGTTCCCACAACAAGCCCCAGATAACTGGGCTGAATAAGCTTTTTGCTTGAAGAATGGACTAAAAAGTGCATTCTTTTTATCTTTTATTGAGGTTGGTTTAATGCAACTTTCAATCAATTTTTAACCTATATCATGGCGACTAGTTTTCATGGATGAAGCTTGAGTATCTGGAGAAAACAACTAATCATCAACAAGTACCTGGTAACCTTTCTGACAAAATTGTTTGGACATGACCATGTCCAAAATTTGACATGCATTTGTAACCATGATGATATGAAGCTTGCACATATAATGACAATAAATATGTTTAAGCAAGAAATATTCATTTATGCATGACCCATGTGACATCAACATTTGGATTACAAGAATAAAGGAGTCATTAATAATGCCATACATTGAATTGTTCATCTGTCTTACAAGGTCAGTTATTCTCGTGCTGCTGTTCTGACTGACTGTCTGAGCTTTCAAGTATTCTTGTTGATTGCTTATGTTATAAATCTGCTTAGCTATGGTTATTAGACTATAAAAACTGTGATTTATGTAATTAGACAGTGCTTAAAAAGAATGGTGTCAGATTTATCAGTTCCATAAGAATGCTTGGCTTTAAGGATGGTAACTTGGTGTCATTTCATAATCAAGTAATGTCAGTTGTCTCTGTTACATGTCAGGCTTTTTACAGACTAGATTATTTTGCCAGAAATATCTCTTCTCTTGCTTTGTAATTCTAAAGCATTAAAAATACTAAATAGCATAGCAGACATCAGGTGTCAAATTTAAGCAAAGCAGAAATAATTAACATTGTTAATTTGGTAATAATTAGCCTCATTTATAAAGGTATGACAGAAAAACAGAAGCGATGAATTCATAAAATGAAAAAATACTTCTCAAAAGTTGTTAGGCGATAGGTGTTAAGAACATTCATATTCAGAATAAAAATCGTGATTGTCTTCAATTTCACACAGCTCAAAAAAAATGTTTTGTCGGTCTCTTGATTTATCACATAGTTGAGCTTTCAGTAAAACTTGTATAAACAAAGGGATGCTATTTAAGTAGTTCTTTTATCTTCCTTTCATAAAGGGTGAGTTCAACTAAAACATATTGTGTCTTTTCATCCATAATATTGGAATAAAATGAAAACAAAAAGATTTTAAGAAAACATTAAATTCATTTAATATCTACATTCCAGTTTTAATTTAATATTTACTTTAACAGTATTTTCCAAATACAGTTGACTCTTGTTATCTCAAACACAGATAAGTCAAATTTTCAGATAACTCAAAGTGAAATTGTGGATCCTCTACACTAAAATCTAGCTATATTTAATCCTGATAACTTGAGTTTTTGGTTCAGTTGAAGTAAATTGACTGGTCCCTTTAAGTTCAACATAATGAGAGTCAGCTGTATATTTAAAATGGCTAGTTGCGACAATTCTAACTGTAGGCATCTATTTTATAAAATAAGTGAGACAGTTAAATTTTACAAGTGTTTTAGGAGTTCTCTCAATAAACACCTTATTCGTAAATAAAGAAAAAATTTGTCATTTGTTTTATTTTTAGGTACACAACAATCCACATCTGTACAAATACAGAAAGCAATCAAAAAGATGTCACAGGAACATGAAAAGTTACTACAGGTAGATTGATTAGATAATGTAGAGAATTAGGGCTGTTCCATTAAAACTTACACCAGAAAGGCACTTAAAATATGAGATAACCACCTTTCGAGGCAGTTTATAATTTCTGACATGTATGCACTCCATTACAGAATTTTAAATTCCAACCCTTATAAGCAATTTCAGAGTGCTCTCATGACTTGGTCAGATAAATATTGGTTTTAATGAACAACCCTGGTGTTATCTTGGATTGACTGATAATAATTTAATAATGTCTTATTAACAATTAAAATTAGCTGCCTTACTGGAAGAACATCAGTGATATATTTTAAAAGAATTTAAGCTTATCTGGTAAATTAAAACTTTCATTTCTAAAAGGTTTTGAGGTTTTGATCTAGTAATGTGCTTTCAGTGTTTATTTGATTGGTATTACGCCTTCAAACAGAATAATAATGTAATTGGTTTGAAATCTGCAAAACTGGTACTGTGGATTCATTTTTGTTCTTTGGATACCAATTTTTCGTGGATTTTGTGGATCGAAATGAACCACAAATTCAAGAATTCAATGAAGAATAATCATATCCAGTTTTAAAGGTGCAAGGTTGAAATGAGAGAGGATGTTTACCATAGATCGAAACAATACGAAAATTCAATGTTATTTCTCTGTGGATGGGTGATGTACTGAATGTTTGCTGTTTCTTTCCTTTGTCAAAAAGCATTTTAATGTGAATCTGTGGCTGAGAAACAAGTAAACACTTGGAATAAGTAAAATTTTCATGTTGTTAATGTGTCAACTGATCACGGTTATTGACTTCCAGTTTTGTTTTGCTGCATAATATAGTGTCGATTTAAAGGTGAAAATTGCAACATGATACATATTTTACCAATTTAATCATTTTAACGATTTTATTTATTTTTTTTCTGTTCTTGAACTTGCAATCCACGAATTTATGTATCTTTTCGCTCAATCCATGAAAAATTGATACCCACAAATTAAAATGAATTCACAGTATTAGTGGAGTTGAAAAGTTTAAAATATGGCGACTTTTTGGTATGTGTTCTTTGTGTTTATAAACAGATCAACTTAAACATAAATTTTGTGTATATTAAATTACACAGAAAATATCAGATGGACTTGATAAATCCCCAAAGATCAGAACACCACGTAAGAAAAGACAGAACCAAGAACAACAGACTGAGGGTGATGAGACAGATACAGAGAGTATTAGATCTATGCCTGTTACTGAGGAGGAATATCAACAGTTAGAGGAAAAAGACCAACTTGTTGATAAAGCTGAAGGTAGGTATTATAGGGGGAGGAACAGAATTGAGCAGAGAGTATTAGAAAGTAAACAGCTTAGGTGCTTGACTGGGCAGAGTCGCAATTTAAAGGTCATTCTCAGAGGCAACATTGCAGGTGGGTGTAAGGTCTGTCCAGCCAGGTTATGTCTCATCAGCAATATCAGATTGAGGAATGTCAGTGCTTGAGAGAAGTAGAAAGTTGTTGATAAAATTAAAGGTCATGGTTGTATGGTTGGGGATGAAAGTATCAGATCCATTAATGTTGCTTATTGGGCTAAGGAGAAAGGGAAGTAATAAGAGTTGATCGTAGGGGTGAGAGGATCTGGTCTGTATCTGTTAATAAGGCAGAATATATATACATCTAGAAGAGAAAGATAAAAATGTAGGGGTTACGTGGTGGGGATTTGGTTGTTTGGAAGTTATGTCAGCAGCTAATGGACAAAGAGAAAAAATTGATAAAGATGAAGGTACAGTACTGGGACATTGTATTTTGAAGCTTTTACTTTCGAAACATAATGTCAGTAAGTAGAGGGAAAGAATTTTGAAAAAAACTGACGAAAGATAGCCATTATCATTTAGTCAGCATATTATGTTGATAATTTCCAAAGTCAGTTTTAAAGAGCAAATTCAAAATAAATCAGCAAGTATATTGGTTTTCTAGTCATTTTCATTAGGGAACTAACTTCATCATTCGAAAGTACTGCAAAAAGATGGATAGACTATATTTTTCTTTTTTTATTATTTCTTAGCTCACATGGCTTAATGTAATGTAAACTTTTGCCATTGCTTTGGCATCTTTTGACACTCATTGTTAACTTTTCACATTTTAATCATCTTCTTTAGAACTGCTCATCCATTTTGGATCAGACTTGACAGAAATAGTCCTTAAATGAAGATTATTCAGATTTGTGCAAATAAATTGATTGACTGACGGATAGACCAAAAAATCTGACATGAAGATCCATTTCTCTTGTTTGATTGTTGGATCTAATGACATAATTCATTCCCATATGTCACAGTGTTGTCATTTTGATATCAGTAATAAGCTGCATATGGCTATTATTTGTTATCAAAGTTTGGTCACTTTTGAATGCTTTGTCATTCATTTCAATATATTTGCACCATAATGCTCATTTCTGTCATGTTTTGTTAAAAATATGTGGGTTACAGTTGTCATAATCTTCATCTTTATACATATTCAAATAATCACTGGCCCTGTTTGATTTTGAAAAATCGATATAATTCTTTAATTGTAACAGTTTTGCTGGTACTCTCTCCAGAATTCAGTACAAAAATGCATAAACTTTTGTTATACCTCCTGCAGTAAGGTGCAGTGTCTGTGTTGGCATCATCTGTAGGTGTGATTGATGTCCGCTGTAGAACTTTTGAAACGAATAGAGGCTTTTATTGATACTTTGCACAAGTGTTAACCACCATGAGACAATGTGTCTAGAACAACCACCATGGCCATACCACCTAGGTCAAGGTAACAGATGGTACTTACTAGTTATTAAGGTGTGTATGTTATATGTCTTCTTAGAGAATTTGTGTATGTTCTGTAACTTCTGAAGCAAATGATGGAT
>JAOXYI010260793.1:0-10694 GCA_028566495.1 Lithophaga antillarum
TCTTTTTACCAACGTCGATTCAATTTCCCATATCAACGTTACACGGACGTCTTTTCGACCAAACGGTGCCTGCTGGGGTGTTACTTTCGTTTTTACAACATAATACATTCAATTTGCAGATTACTGATGTTAACAGTACAACTAACACAAGTAACATGAATATCAGTTTCATTGACACAGTTTTACCCTATTATACACCCGTATGGTGCAACTATTCGTGCTTAGTGAGTCATGCATTTCTAACCTTTTTGCATAGATACTGTCTCAGTCTCAGTCGATGTAATGATGTATATGTAATCAACATATTCAAGTGTCATCTAAAAATAGATACTGGGTTTTCTGAAAATAAAATAAACGATGAGATCAAAAAATGGTTTTTACAACAATGCAGCATTTAAAACTGAGATCCGCAATCCATAAAACTAACAGAAAACAAAATGCGATCATTCGCGTTTAGTTAACTGTAACCCGACTATGAACTATTCAAAATTAGACTAGCTGGAAAAATTTATCATGGCGCTAAACTAACGTATCCGGGACAATACATTTTCAGTCATGACTTGGGGGTAGTTTTTAATGCTTTATAGTGTATATTTTTGCATAGGTCATACATTTCATTTTTCCCTGTTATGATCTGTTTATGAATATTAAACAGTTAATACACATAATTATACAGGAAATGTTACTTATTTTGAGGCATTCGTCGCATCTGGTTCTATTCTCCATGTAATTGAAAAAGAGAAATGAATTCGAACGAGGTTTGCAAATTGAACTTGAAGGCAATATAATGTCGAAGGCATATAGGCTATTTAAAGGACAAATTATAGACCCAAATCTGATGTGGCCTAATCCCGCCGAGAGGGTCGTTCAAATGAAACTTATGCTCTATAATTTGGTGCCAACTGTGTCTAAGTAGTTATTGTTTTTTCGGCTTCTTCGCTATGCTAAGCTGCAGCTTGGGTGCTGTTTTGCTGATGATGGTTATTACTTGTAAGACAGTGCTATATGTTTTTGATTGAATTTATGCATTTTTATGGAATGAAATTTTCAGAGCTATCTTCCTTGGTTCAAATACCTAGGAGTTACCGTAACATGGGATAGTGTGATTTGTGTTGATTAATGAGAAAATATAGACCTTATTTCTCGGATTTCATAAATGCCTTTCTTCAGGTATATCTGACTTCAATGGCTAAAATGAAGATAAACACCAAATACAGGGATTTACAATTTATGAAAGTTTATAGTCTTGTATTTTATTATTTATTTCAGTTGTGATGAAACTACAAAGAATACTGTTGATTTTGTGTTCTTGTAGATGCTCACTATCAGACAATACCATGGCTTATAGTATAACTAATCTACGAACTTGATTATCAGAAAATATTCCTCGAGTGACCGAACAACACCCTAACTCACGAAAATGCGGAGTGCATGAGTGAGTTATAGTGTTGTTCTGTCACGAGAGGAGTATTCTCGATAATGGAATTCGGAGGTTAGTTAGTGTTTATTATATAGACAGGAATAGAGAAATACTTCATTAAATATCTCAATTTCCAACGCCAAACTGGAACTATTTACACTGCGTGACATCATGAGTGGTAATTAACAATTAATATCATGACTAGTGATGATATCATTTTTATCTAACTCAGAAATCACGATATTTCACGGACATCTATATAATAAAGAGGGATAATGACCAGCACACCGATGTCTTGTCATGATGTGTATGAACAGATAACCGTCTGGAATATCAAGAAAATATTACAATATACTTTGCAACTGTAACATTATTATTCTACTAAATCTGTTAATTTAATTTATTGCTTATTTTAATGTAAACATTTGCTGGTTGTTTTTGCTGGTATTGTATTCACTGATTCTTTGAAATAAAAATACGGATACTGAATACAGTAATAAATTTGGTCGTCAATGTTGTGAATTTTAGTGACAAATTTTACAAATATTTTTGTAAAATCCGAAGACAGTAATTAACTTACGGAAGCATAATTTAATATTTTTGATATTTTACTCATAAATAAAAGAAAATTATACTGTACTTTAGAGAAAGCATTTATGAAAGAATATTGTTTTTGGAACTTCATACATGGTATTCATATTTTTATAACTTTAAATAAAAACATTGTTTCCAACTATTGATGGAAAATGGTAATTCATATAGTTCAAACAATTTTCACATTTCGATCTGGAATATTGCCATTAGTTATAAATTAAACTTGAAAGAAATGTATTTTTGAACTTGCCATATGTGTCGAAATGAAATAGAGTTGAATTAAGATTTATTTTTAAGCTCATTATGTGTTAATGTATAAAAAACAAACAGGTATTCAGTATACTTACAGGTTACGAATTTGTCACAGTTAAAAATTGTACCGTAGTATTGCAGTAAAAAGATAGTTACACAGTATACCTTAGAAAAATGCTAATATGTAGTTTTCATAGATGGCTTTATTATATGGTGAGAAAATTGATTGAATATATTGCCCATACCCCATCCCCTAATCTTCTCCCCTGTTAGGCTATTAGAGATTGCTTGCTAACGTCTACTGTTTCCAGAGTATTACTGAAGACTTATAAGGTAAATGAGGAAGGTGGTTCTGGTAATTGTTTGCTGAATGAGTTTGACTCCTCGTTGAAGTTTTTAGCCCAATGGTTTCGGGGTAGCACCAGTAGCTGATGCAATGAAAACGACTGTTACAAAAAACATTGAGATGGCAGAATTAAAAACAGTATAAGAAGTTGCAGCTAAGATTTACCAGAAACATGATGATCCATCATAACACACAGTATTTCAAATAGAACGTCATCGAATCACCCGTTGTTCGAGATCCAGACAGTTAGGCCATACTGCCATAGACTGTACTGTAAGGCTTGATTACTCGAAAATAGGACAACTGTATCAACAGACAATCCCAACTGACGATTCTTTTGGAATAGGCAGACAAAAATGAACAGCTCAACAACCATACATACAAAGATAATTGAGCAAAGAACCACAATTTCAGCCTTTATGTGCAATGCTACAAGCTACACCATCTACAACAATATCTGATGATTTAGGTCATTAACTACAAATACCAACAAACTGACACTATACCAACAACATCACTACTACGACTGCAGTTATAGAATCTAAATCACCATTGTGTGATTTGTTTAACTCTGTTAACATCATGGAAGTACTAAGAGAACTGAAATCCACAAAACAGAACTTTATTATTGATGTAAAAATATGTATAGAACTCTGAACAAGGAGCTATAAGCGGTAGCTAGTTAGCTTCTTCATAGCTTCAAGAACGTTTTCTCGCAGTTACAGGAAAGTCAAAATTGCAAGCTGTAGGAAAAGTATGCAATATTGACATTCCTCTAACTACTGTGCCAGCTGTTTCAGTTAGACAATACGACGGTTGTGTTGAAGATTATGTCATCATATTGGTCAATTATTATGTCATTTTCTCCATCGTATTCCAATTCTCGCGTACCCAATATTTTTTTCAAGTGTTCAACTTCTTTATGATAAATTTTCCATTTTTTTATGTTTCCCCTGAGGAGTCGCCATAGATCTTGCAGAGCTCGAAAGTTACGTCATATCCGTTCAGATGTCATACAATATGAACGGCGTCACCTGTTAGATATAAAAAGCAGTATAACAAAATAAGTTTGAACCGTTGACTCCAAGGAAAATGACATATCCAAGTGTACAAATAGCATAAACTCCAGAATGGAATGAGACCAGGTGCGTCAACAGAGTAAGCATCTCCTGCTATGCATGCATGGATCTACATATATTCTCTGCAGTAAGTTGGGACACTGAAATATTATACCGATCGACGAACTCGTGATGGCAACCGTAAAACTTGCGAGGCGAAGATTTCAACCTTTCTTCCTCATACCCTTGCTTGAGTAGTTTTTAGGTTAGAAGTATATCCCTATCAGAGAATTTCTTGAAGTTAGAACAGGCTCTGGCATAGCGTATCAACTGAGACCCGTGAACACAATACGCCGGGGCAGAGGGTATATTACTTCTCAGGAAAGGGACGTTAACAGTAAACAAGTGAATCCTAGATAGCGTTGATTTACTTCGACATGTCCTTAAGCACAAACGTCTACGAATGTTATAATATTTCAGAGCATCTACATGTAAAGCAGATATTACGAGATAGAAATAGAGTAAATACACATGGACAGAACTGCATTCTACTGTTGGTCTGCACCTATGAATTTAATCGAATGCCATTTGGACTTCCGAATTGTCCAGCTTCGAACCAATGCTTAATTGTGGACATACTTGGTATGTTGAACATGCTAGGTCTAACTAGTCGATGTATCTATCTTTTCTGTAGAGAACACCTAAACAGATTACAAAAAGTATTCAACGACCGTGAGAAGCTAGATTTAAGATTTAAGATTCATTCTATAATTATTCTTTATTTATAATAAAATACATTGGTCAGAAACATGCAAGAAAAAGGAATCGAATTAGATATATTGCAGATGAAAAAGCTGGAGAACTGGTCAACATTAACGACGCCAAAGGCATTTCGAGAATTCTTAAGATTTAAGAGTTATTACCACAAAGTTCTCACAGACATCTTCAAGATACTCGACAACTGATTGACATTTTACCAGATCCTTCAAAGAAAGGAAATGGAAAAAACGAAGGCAACAACATGGAAATGGAGGAAAAAGAGTAGAAAGTATTTGAAATACTTAACGGCAAGTTGGCAAATCCACCAGTCCTTAGATACCACAACTATAAACAGCCATTTGAATTTCATACCGATACCGATGGTTAAGGGCTTGTTCTGTATCAAAAATGTCTAAAAACATGTCATCGCCTATGCCAGTTGAAACCTCAGTAGATTTGGCGGGTAGTTTACTGTGCATAGCTGGAATTCCTGGATTTGAAGTGGACAGTGACAAAAAAGTTCGCTTACTAGTTGACCGTAAATAAATTTAGTCATGAACACAATAATAGCAGCTATGTGGCATCTGACTCTCTCACTATTCTTCATATTCAGTGGGTTACCATAATCTAACCTATAAGGCAACAAAAGTCCATGAAGACCTATTAGTGTAGTAGATGGTTTGTAGCCTGCCAAGTAGACTATCTGTCACAATTGTTAAACTAACCATGAAATATTTGTAAGATTCTTCAATATATTATTTACTGTTCTCGGTAACTTTATCGATAACTTTCAACAACTTCATTCAAGGTCTTTACTAGGTTGTTTATTTGAACTTTGTTTACATTATCTATAGCATTACGTTTTCTGTGATTATCGACATTAAAAGAAACTATTACATCGGTAGCTATACCTTCAAGTAATTTTAGCACATTATATACTTGACTATTCTAATTATATTAATACGACTTAGCCATTCATTTTCATACATCATTTCGAAGAATTAGTACAAGGCAAATCGTATCATGTAGTGCGCAAAATACTTGCACTCAGTGGGATACAATGGACCAGTTTCCAATTCGAAAACATTGAAAGTTTATGTAGAAATATACTCTTAGTCATAAATATGGAATATGTTAGACTGAAATCGACTGAAGTACTTTTAATATACAATGTTGTAACAAAGAAATGATTGTTTTACAATCATATTTAATTGTCAAAGTTTTAAAATGCTGTGGTTCTATACGTTTTGAGGATTTAAAATTGTATGTTTTATTTTTCACTAAAGAGTGGGATCCAAAACAATTAAAAAAAAAGCAGTCATACAATAAGTAGAATCGTATACTTTTGTAGTTTAGTCTAAACAAATATGATTTGTATCAAAGCGTAAAACTTTCATCAACACAGTTTCCAAAGTTGGCAAGTCCGTCCAGGAAATCGGAGGATTCTGTATTCCGTATTTTTGGCTATGAGTATATGTTAAATGTTTTAAACAAAATTGTATGAAAAGGATACAAAGACTGTATCAATCAAGATTTCAAAACCGAATAAATATTCAGGTTTGCTGTTTTTGTTGTTGACCGAATTGTTTGGATTTTTTTTTTAAGAAATACCCATGCATGTTCGTAGCACCTCGAATTCTATAACAGCACATGTCTGTGTTGCGATATCAAGCCAACTAGATCATGATTCCGTTTGCCTTTTCCAAATTTAACTCTCATGTAACAGTACTCAAGAGGTGTACATGTTTTGGGACAGAATTGATAACAATGTCTGTTCTAGCCAGCTAGCCAGTTAAGAAACACTTGAGTATTGCTATGTTGTCCATCGAGAATTTTATTGGGTTGAGTTGTTGGGAATTATCGTTAATTTCAACAATTTATTTAGCTACAGCGTGACTGCAAGACTTGTTGTGGACTGCTATGCAGCTTACCTGTAAAATCTTAATACATAAACTGGGTCTAGCTGGACTAGAGCCAATGACACTGGAGTTGGACTAGTGTCCATGAGTCAGCGACCTGTCAGCCACCCAGGCCTCAGAGATGTTCTGGACCAAGGCAAATATATGTTCGAAGAACGATTAATTACGCGTTTTGGGGGGAAATTTTTAAAGCTTAAGTTGACATGTTACGAGCATTCAACCAGGATGTTTGTTTTCACTTATACACAGACGAAGTTTCACTTAGCACACCTAACTTTAAGTGGAAAATTAAGAACTATCAATAAGGAAGTTGGAAACGACTTTGATCATAAGTAGAAGTACAATACTCTTATGTGGTCATTAGTTTTATTTTGCGTGAAACATCAAAGTTAACAGAGTTATATAATAATACTTTTTTGAAAATAAGAAAACCAATGCAAATAGAAAGATGGGGAGCTAAGTTTTCGACATTTTTGGGGGTAGTAAATCTTGAAGAGCATTACATAATAACACGAAAAGTTTTAATGTATACATATTCTGGATTTTGAAATAACTTTAAAACACACACAAGAAACATATTTGTACAATTGAAAATGCACTCTATTCCAGCGACTAATCCCTATCTACCATTAGATAGAAAGTTACCCCCACCCCATGGGAATTCGAGACCTCGGTGGCGGAGAGTAGATAGTTGGTCTACTTTAAAATTACCGTTTGAAGGTCACAAAACAAAAGTAATATAAACCATCTCCTAGGACAATCCCTGAAATTAAATAAATCTTAATAAATTTGTTGAATAGCATTTATGTACATTTTATATAATTAAACTTTATTTCACTTCCTTCGAATAATGGATTTGATCGTCTTTCTTTGCTCTTATATGACACCATCGAAAATTTCAGAAATTTAACCTGGAGTTTATAAAGACTATCATGCTCTTTCTGATGACACTTCGACTTTTTTTAAAAAAATCTTGCCTTTAAACTGACCAGCAATGTTAAATATACAGGACTGCGCCAATAAAATGAAAATAAATAAATGAATAAATAAATAAAAAGAACAGAAAAAAATCACAAATCAAAACAGGATATGGATGGAAATGCAGAAAATACGGTAAAGTTTGGAACAAATGTATGTTTTAAATAATAAAAATAAAACTTCCTGTATCTCGTTTCGTAATCTATCTTTGATTTCTAGGTGCTCAATATTAAAACACTCAATCACCTTTTGTCGCGTTTCTTCAAAACTAGCTGATCTTCAACAAGTAGTTCAGAAATTTATCTACACCCAAAATATCAAATTTGTGTCTGGTCTTTTCTAAACATGACACAAACATAAGGATACGATACATGAATGAATGAAAGGTGCACTGAATGTTGAACATACAAATAAGCCGGGATGATAGATTTCTTCAAGATAAAATGAACTTGAATCAAGCTTTAGGAAAACCGTGCATATAGTAACCCATCGAAACTTCAACCATTGTGTCTGTATCATTTTGGCTTCACTAAGTTCGCTGAATATACGGTTAGGTGTCATCTCAGTTGGGTCACATTCCCTACAGTCCGAAGTATAATTTTATCCTTTCCTGGTCTTACGAGTGTTAAAATATAACACCCCCACCCCACCCCCCGAATTCAGTAGTCCAGTTTTCTTCATTTCCCGTATCACTCTAGGAGTCCTTCCACTCTTTAAGTACACAAATGTACACTGTGAAAAAAAATATGTTCATGTGTCTCACATTCGATCAATCTTTGACACTAACAAGAAATCCTTCATCTACAAGAACAATAATTCTCATGATCACGTCGAAACAGCAACAGAAATATAAAACTCCAACATATCTTCGCAATTCAAACCGACAATGAAAACATAAAAGTGGGAAATCTTTAGTTGTTAAGTTCCCAATCTGCTTGTCATATAATACTAAAAGTTGTTCTATACTGAAATTCATAACCGTCGACATTAATGCAAGATATATTTTACAAACGTCAAGAAATATTTTTCGCAAATGTTGACATTTCCGGATGTGGTAGGTCAGAGGGTTTCTCCGAAAATAACATCACTTTAACTATTATATACAATATACCTAAAATGAGTAAAAATGTGCCTCTCTCTCTCTCTCTCTGCATATTTGCTTACATGTCAACGCTAGTGCTTGCATTATCATATACAAGTTTCATTACACGGGCTAAAATTACTATTTCATCTTCTACTTAAATATGAAGGAGATCACACTTGTTCCTCTTAAAATTTGTCAACTGGTTATTAACAACTTACCAATCCCAGTGACTCTGAGTACTATAAATATAGGGTGATACAGTAACGCATCAGAATTATAAGCAACAATAAGCTTACGACAGAAGAAGCATATTTCACTTTACAGACATATGTAAGTTGAAACTGTCATGCTTATAAAATTATACTTTTTCGTATAAATTTGTTTTTAACTTTATCAAAAGAAAAAAAATTGTTTCTGTTAACATGAATGAAATTATTGCACACTTTTCATTTAATTTCATGTTTGAATCGCTTCGACTTTGACAATATTTTTCAAGCAAATGACCAAAAAATACATATTTTTGTATTTTATGCGAGTGTAAAAGCAAGAACCGGGTACTAAACTGTTTGAACGGTCGTTACTTTCGTGAACAAATATAACTGTAAAAATATGTATTCAATACCTGATAAATAATTGAAGTTAATTAACCTTAACTGGGTATTAATCGTGTCAACATGAAATCGATTACACTGTTTCAGTTTTGCCACGATTCTATTGCCTTCCAAACATTTTTTTTTTTTTTTTTAATGACTTCATAATGTAATCATTTCTTGTTTAGGTGTATAAATCAGTTCAAGAGTTATGCCTTGTTGTATATTTAAGTGTGTTATTTTGGCACAAATGTTTGACTGACTCACTCAATAAACTGGGTAATTAAGCTGTCTTAGATCATTTAGAAGTCGGGTACATTTCCATTTGCTGAAGAAAAAACTGACATATTCAGAGATACTGACTTGATTTAATAACTTTTTTCTACATACATAGAATACATACGGAGAACTATGAAGTTGGCTTTCCTTTTATCGGTCGTCATAATTTCCATCTGTGTAACAGACCTACATGCTTGGTGGAGTAGAAGTGTAAGTTATTTCTATTCAAAAATTAAAAGCCCATTAAAACTCATGTATTACATAAAATCTATCCAGATGATTTTTCGAATATTATGTGTATTTTAAGTAGGGATGTCAAAACTTCTGATTATCAATACTCGAGTACTCTATACAGATATTCACGAGTACTCGAGTACTCGGATCCGATGATCCGATATAAACCATACATCTTTGAGTTGGATACAACTAAGTTGTAACAACCGTAGTCACTACCACCAACATCAGACAGTTACAGTAAACAATACCAAATAAACGTACGATACCAATTTCAGTGCGCACGATACGTGTTTCTGGAATGACCTTCATCAGGTACGCTCGAGACCAAAAACATTGGGAAGCCAAATATATCAAACGTTTGGGAGCATTAAAACCAAAAAATTATGTCTATTTTCATATGGAAATCTACGAATGACCATTAACAATTTTCAACTGTCTTTTGGTCCCATATAGACGATCCTTATATACCTGTCTGTAATAAGAATTTCAAAGTTTGTATAATACCAACAGAATGATCAGATACACCAAGAAACACAAATTATGGTCAGTTGACCTGGGGTTATCTCCTTGACATATTTCAATATTCGTTGAATACTATATTTAATTGAAATATTTTTATCTAAAGTGAAGTAACATTTGTCAAGTAAACATTTATTTATTACATGCATTACTAAACATTCATGTTTACATAAACGTTGTTTAGTTATTGATCAATGAAACTCGAAATCATAATATATTTAACACCTTTTCAATGAGCCTAATTAGTTGTTTACACAGATAATCCTGATTGTATTCAGGTACAGTAATGTTCATTTGTGTAAAAAAATCAATCACCTTCCACAAAACTCAAAGGCAAATAATCTTTTACGATCATTTCAGCAAAAGCCGTCGTAATTTTTTGCTTCAAGTCGGAATTCATCTTTTCGGTCTGCTAACGAAGCTGGTCAGAGAAGCTTGTCTAACTGGTGATTCGGACGGAGATTCAGATGGATGTTTCAGCTTTACATGGTTATGTACATTGGTTGTATTCCCGCAGTATGTTAGTTCTGCCTCACAAAGAGAGCATTTTACAGTATTGCCGTCTTCCGATCTTTTAAAATAAGTCAAAACAGCCAATTTAGGTGGAGGCACATTGAAAGTACATGTATTGATTCGATTAAACGAAAGTGAACTGTCTT
>JAOXYI010260900.1:0-10694 GCA_028566495.1 Lithophaga antillarum
TCATGTTTTTCTCGGCTATAAATACATTAGTTGCCTCATTGAACACATATAAATATACGACGTGCTTACATTGACAGAGACGTATTCTGATATTTGCACTGCAGATGATTATCAGCCCAAGTAAACAATTATAAACTTGAAAATTCATTTTGTATAAAAATGACGTAAAAATACCTGTATTTGTATGTGCACACTGTACATATATAAAATCATAATACGGCAAGCAAGTTTAAGCAAACACTGTACTATATGCAGTTGGTAGTCTGAACCTAACCAAGAGCAACGACAACCTTTTTACTCTTTCTTTTCTTTCCACTGTCTTTCGCATAGAATGACTTTCAAAAATAGTTTTATTACAGCTATATACATTGCGCTCAATGTGCAAAGTAAGTACAATAATCCAAGAAAATACCAGTAGATACCAAGGTTGAAGGGTTAAACAAAAACACAATTCCGATGACAAGACAATACCAATCGACAGATAAAACAAAAACAACCAAAGAAACAAACTCCCACAAAAACCGAAAGTCCGACCAGGTGCTCCGAAAAAGTAAAAATCTTCTGCTACCTGTCATAAGGTCCTAATTTTCAAATCCAGCATATAGTGATATTCAGAGGACAAATAAATATTATGATGTTAAAAACATGTCTGTATCAAGTTGAGACACTCCATAATGGTTGACAAGCTCATGATGGCGACCGTAAAACTTTTGTACTAATGACCTTATTTCGAGTTATTTTTTATATCCTTGTTTGAAAATATCAATTTTTAATTCTTGGTCGAGAAAAATCCTATTTTGTAAAGATACTGATTCCAATAACAAATACACCAAAACAAACATGATGACAATGCTGGACTTTTTAATTGACAAAATTTTTGTTGAATTTGGTGGGTTGATATTTCAGCAGACAGTCGGCATTTCAATGGATACTAATTGTGCGCCCCTGCTAGCCGACTTGTTTTGTATTCATATGAAGTAGAGTTTATACAAAACCCTCTGAAAAATAAGAAGAAACAATATCTGGCTAAATCCTTTAATTTCAGTTTTAGATATATTGGTGATGTACTATCTCTCAATAATACTCATTTCAGTGAGTTTTACATCTTATATATCCTAGAGAACTTGAAATAAAGGATACTACAGAGATTAGAAGGTCTGCTTCATATTTAGGCCTTTTTCCTAGAAATTAAGACATGGAAAACTCAAATCTAGGATCTATGACAAACGTGACGATTTTAGTTTTTCTATCAATCAACTTCGCTTTCCTGAGTAGTACTATACACATTTCCTTGGCATGTGGTGTTGTCTCAGTTGATATGCCATTTCAGAGCTGTTCAAACTACAGGGGTTTCTCCGATACTTCTAACCCAAAAATACTCAAGCAAGGATATGAGGAAGCAAGGTTGAAATCTTCGTTTGGCAATTTTTACGGTCACCATCACGAGTTGGTCGATCGGTATAACATTTCAGTGTCTCAACTTGCTGCAGATGTATTTTCATCATAGTAGATCCTACACGTGTTCATTTGTATTTACTACCGAATGTGTCCTGAACTTTTTTGTAACCTTTGCTAGTGGTCATGATTTTGGTGTTGCATGACTGGGTAGCAGGAGATGCTTACCCTGTCGACGCATGTAGTCTCACTGCATTCTGGAGTATATGCAATCCCAGCTATTTGTACACTTGGATCTGTCATTGTTTTTGGACTCATGAGTTCGAACTGATTTTAGTATACTAATTTTTATATTGAGCAACTTTCCTTTTAAGAGTAGTCCTCTTTTAAGAATGTAATAATAATTTGAACAAGCCATGAAAAGAGTATCAATTTCGATAGATAAACAGTATAAGCAGTCGAGGAAGGAATATTGCTACTCAAAAAAGGAAAGTTTATAATGAGAAATAAAATTATCACTTTTATCTTAAATCTTAGACATCGGTTTTCTTGTTTTTGAGAAACACTTGAATAAACTACGCCTCATCCAAATATAAGAATAAATTGACGAGTAGCGGTGTTCAGCTATTGCTCATTGGATCTAAAATTTAGACAACAAAAAAATATCAGGAAGGACAAGAAATACAAAATGCCTAAATACATGCAGCAGTTAAATTCATCCAAGGGGATATTAGCTTTAGCTTTAATACTGTTTCAAAATTTACCGAACAGAATCACATTAAAACATCCAAGTACTCATATATTTGTTAGTAGGTGGTTGATAGATTCAGTTGCAAGACAGCTGTGACTTCTGTAGATCTACAAAATCATGTTATCATTATTTTTATTATATAAATTACATTCATATGTATCACTTGGTCATGAGTTTTTTTCCATTCAAAGGAAACCATATAACAGAAAACATAAAAGCGACATGTCTATGCAGAAGCTACCGGTATGAAGATGTATTGAGAAAATATTAGTCCATAATTACATGATTTCACCACACAACCAGCAGTATAAACGGGTTTCACTGTAGGAGGTAACCATAAGGGAAATCATCCAGCTAATTTATTAGCTGAATGGTCTATTTACTGTTCAACAAACTTCAATTAGTAAATATGATTTAAAATAAAATAAAGTAAAATATGTTCCAGTATTGTGCAAGTTATATAAACTATAAAAATTCTACTTAGGAGATACATCGTGGAAGTAGATTGTGCCGATCAATAATACAATAATATTTTTTGTTGTCTTGTTTGCATCCTCATATACGATAAACTTGGATTGAGCGGTTAAGGTCGCTAAGTCATAACAACTAGCCCTATGCCACCGTCGTGACTGCGAGCCCTGTTCTATATACTTCAAGAGTTGAAGTTTACAGACACCTACCAAAGGACAGGGCTTTAACCGCTCAGCTAGATAACAGTTTGAGCTTTCCTTCCTCGGTTAATCTGGTAGTCGCGACAAAGCTGAAAAAGTGTTAGAAGTGACGCTAATAACCAAGCAACTGAATTCAAACCCGGTATATTCGGCGTACTATTGCTCTTCCTGCAAATTATTTTAGTATCTTCTGATTGCTTGAGTACGATTACATTCCGGAATCTTAGGGTTATATCTATGCTCACATCCGTTTTAGTTATTTGTTTCTTAATAGATGATCATTACATTTATTCAGAGAATGTTCAACATGTTCGATACCTCAATACTTTTCATATTTTGTTATCTTTTTTGTCACACACATTTTGATCAGAAGTGTCTCTATCAATTTTATTAAGTAAATATAATCAAGCTTTGGTGATTTAATATCGAGATTAAATAGAGGGGAATAGTTAATGCCATCAAGTTCAAGGTGCACCAACTAATGTATAATACTGTATGTTTTAATCTGAAATAAATATTCAATTTTTTACTTTTTAAATCCTGATGGGTGTATCCATTGATAATTGATTTTTATATGCACTAGATGATATATGTACTAAATAAAGACGTGCGAAACTATATCTTTAAAAGGTTGAGAATGTGTATGGTACAAAATAATTTGTTTTTCGATGCGTGAGGAAACGGAGTGCGGCCTTACACATGTACATGTATGATATGGGTTTGTAATGGTCGCGTTATTGGTGGTCTTTTGTGGACAACTGAGTTTCCATGATCGATCTTAAGATCAACTAAAAGTCTTCCTCCAAAATGTTAACACACATGCCTCTGAAAAGGAAGAAGAAAAACTCTTCAATGGATTCAAATTTTATAGGACTGAAATCCTTGTGGGTTGTGTTTCCAAAGAATATGCTTACGATTTAATGTTGGTGAGTTTGAAAGCGTTAAAATGGCCAATTTTTATTTACTTTTTTGTAAAAAATGTTTATATTCTTCATCTTGTTTTGATGCTGTATGTTTTATTTCTTTTTTTCCGAAAATTCCAAGCACATTTCTTTTTACTCTATCTTTGTAGAAAAAAAAAGAGGTATAAGGTCTTTCATTCTATATTGATAATAGCATCTTTTTGCTATTTTCATCCGAATTTTACCTAATGTTTGTAATTGCATTAGGTTTTTCTTTAGTGATTCGATAAATCTTACATAAATTTTTCCTCTTTGAAATAAAAGGAATCGGAAGGATTAGTTCTCAATTTTTTAATATAAAGGCTTGTTTCCAATCTTCTGCCCATTTCATTGTTGTACTTATATAAACGGATAGTTTATAATTTTTGTAAAGTATGTTTCTTACATCACTTAATTTCTTTGCTTGAGATTTTTGGAGTGTGCCAAATATTTTTGTGATAGCCTACAATATTCGGTTTTCATATCGTGAAATCTTGTGTTTCTGTAGATTGGAGTCAATATTGAATAATTTCAATAATAAAGAATTACATTAGTTCTGGCACCGTTCGCTTTCCTCTATACTATCCAATTATATATTTATTTATGTTATTTTATATTAAGAAAAGGTGACGTTGTGAGGTGTTCGAATTTCCTTAATTTGCCTGTAGGATATCTTCGTGGGACCAACTGTAATTTTTTAGAGAGTTTGTTAACCTGAATTTCAAGCATTATTTAAACAGTGAATGTAATACTACAAGACACTCGTTCACCAGCACCCAACAAATTGTAAATAACTACTACAGATATCATAGTACCAAAGTTGCTAAGACAGAATGAAATCCTAAAAAATGTATTTTTCAATGTTGTCTACATTTTCTCATCTCGAAATTACTGTGTCCATTCTCATTTAAAGTGATATGTAACTAAATGGCCTCATTTTACTTTTGCATAAATATTTTGCATACTTGTTCATTTTAATGAGTTACATCGAAATATCAATTTTACATTAGGGATATGGGAGATTTCCTTGGTTATTTCACTGCAAAAATTAAATCTTGAGGGTCTGTTTTAATACAGTCAAAATTGACAATTTTGATGTGAAAATTCTGGTTTTTGGTCAATATCATCTATTCTACAAACTGTCGGCAATCCAAAAACTAACACAAGAAAGTGGACACAATTTCGGATCCATTGGTATACAGAAATATGTAGATGATGGATCATCTTTGTTTTTGCAAAACTTCAATAAACATTGGCATGACGGAGAAAAAGCAATCAGAATGATCTTTTGTACTGAGGACGTGACGTCGTCGAACGTTGTACATATTCTCTATTGAATGACTATCTTGAAATTTACAAGGCCGTCCCATTAATGTATCGCAATTGCAAGCCGAATGTTTTGACAAATATTTTTTAATAACATCAGTTAGGTACTTTTTTAACTGAAAACTTGTATCTGGATAATTATTAGAATGTGTGAAACTGCAAAATTCTGGAATTTCCAGAAGTGCTGAATCTAGAGGCTTGATTAAAGAATCGGAAACTTAGTCAGACGATACAAATGTGACGATTTACCCTTCCTTAATATTTTGCGCATTTGTTCATATAAAGGAATTACATCCAAATATTAACTTTAAAATAAGGGTCATGGAACTAACTTTCCTGCAATTTCCCATGCAAAATTCGGTTATAGTAAAAACGAAATATTTTGATATGAAATTTCTTATTATGGCCGATATCTCGGTTTTTACGTAATGACGACAACCCAAAAACTACCACAGAACAGAAAATTCGTAATCTATTTGTATGTAAAAATATATAGGTCGTGGATTTTTAGGAAAACTTCAACAAATATTGGTATGGCATGGCAAAATCCACAAAAAATTACGTATACGACGTAATACCGGCACGTCACCAATGTAGTCGTAAATATTAAGGTAGTATACCGAAGTCACTTCAAATCTCATAAGTTCAGTTACAGGTAGACAAACATGGTAGTGAATACAGTGGGAATCGCATGAACTCCAAACGGAGTAAGACCAGTGCGTCGATAGGGTAAGCATCTCCTGCTATGCATGCATCACCCGTCATGCAATTCCAAATTTATGTCCAGTAGAAGTGTCACGACCAGGAACATGACAAAACCGGTAATAAAATCAGATGGACGATAATAGACAAGCGGGATCTATGACAGAGTAAACATGTCTCTAGTAAGTTGAGACAACGAGACACAGTAACGATCAACCAATTCGCGATGGCGACCGTAGAACTTGTGAAATGTTGACTTAAGTCGCTCTTCCTCATAATCCTGTTGGAGTAGTTTTTGAGTTAAGAAGACGCCTCTATTTGTGAAATCCCCATAAAGGGAACCTGCCCTGACATATCGTATCAACTGAGATACGTAAACGCCGTAGGCTGGGGTAGAGGGTATATATGTTACTACTAAAGAATGGGAAGTTGACAATAGGAAAACTGAAATCATTGCGTTTGTCATAGATTCTAGTTTTGAGTCGTCCATCTGTGTCTTTTTCTAGAAAGAGATCTAGATACGAAGCAGACCTTCTAGTCTCTGTAGTATCCCTAATTTCAAGTTCACTGGAATATATGAGATGTCAGCACTTACTGAATTAAGGATAACTGAGTGACAGGACATCATCAATACAATGTATATCTGAAAGTGAAATCTAAGGGTTTTACTAGATGTTTTTTCTTCTTGTCTTTAGAAGGTTTTGAATAAGTCTGCTTCATATGAGTACAAAAACAAAGTCGGCTAGTAGGGGCGGACAATTAGTACCCACTTGAATACTGACTGTTTGTTGAAATATCAATCCACCGAATTCAACAAATATGTTGTCGATAAAAAAATCCAGCATTTTGATAATGTCTACTTCGGTGTATTTGTTACTGGAATCAGTTTAGTTCTTAACAAAGTAATATTTTGTCGACCGAGGACAAGAAACTGGTATCTACGATTACCATTCTTATTGATGAAAAACTGTTTAATGAGAAGGTGTAGGCGATCTTCCAATTTAAAATGAGGAATAGTAGTGTAGAGTGTAGAGAAGTCGAATGTTTTGATACTGTTGCAAAATTATTGTGGTTATGATTGAAGACATTCGAGTAAATCTTTTGAATTTTTAAGAATCATCATATGATTGACATCGTTGGTAGAGTATACCTGTTCACAACATTTTTAAAGGCCTTCTTTAAAATATTATGTTACAATACATTGTGTAACTTACCTAATGCAGCCTATTTCGAAATGTATTCCAACAAAAACAAAACTGACTTGAATATTTTTGTTTAATATTAACCAAAGATTCTAAAACAATTATTGTCTTGAAAAAGCTTATAGATATTTGGAGATCTAAAATTTTGAGATAAATTGTCATAAAAAGATTTTGTTTTATTTTACCCGGCAAAATTTTGAATAATACATTCTAATAGTACTTTTTCATTTTAGTGTAATTCGTGAAGATAATTTAAACGGTACACGATTACATCACTTTTCTCATTTTTATTGGGAAATGCTGTTTGTCAAAAAACTAAATCTTAAAAACATTACCAGGTATTTACGTTGAACTGCTTCAGAATTAGATTAGATATAGTAATTCCTCATTTGCAAGACAAATTTTGTTTCGCAGATGTGACATTTTCTTGCTTCGGATTCCAAGAATCTTATCTGCCATATGCCGAATTTCGGGATTGCACTTTGGCGGAAATTAAAGTAGACAATAAAGCTCCTTGAAGATCTATTTTAGTAGTCATATGTTAAATATTATACAGCACAAAATGGTATTTTCATTCCATTCAGTTAGATGCTAGCACCTAAAATATTTACAAAACTTTATGAATGGTTTATTGTTATCCAGTCTGGATAATTTACCTCAAAAAGCTGTTTCTGGTATGCTTTGTTGAAATATTGGAGATTTTAATTTCTCATAATCTTATCTTTATACATATTCCAATAAATGCGAGGCCCCGGTTACTAACAGTCTGGGTAGGTGTTCAAGTCTACCTATACAGATCACTGTATATAGCCTACCACCTCTAAGTTTTGAGATTGCGTCTGATTTTGAAACGAATGCAAATACAACGAATTACACGACTCGCACTTTATATGATAAAGTTTACCTGTTACTTTCCGAAGTAGACGGTTCTCTAAGTATACTAAAAAACATTGTAAGCTGACGGTTGATGTAAAAGAAGAGAATAAAATTGACAAATAAAAATAAAATAAACCGCCATTTACATACTATAGACCAAATTTACTTCTAACATACGCTCCTTAGCAACCTATTTGGCAATACTATTATTGTTTGATGCAAAAGGTTGCTGTTATATAATTTTTTTTTATCATTTACCTTATTGTACACAGTGTAATTAGCATAACGATAAAAACAGTGAAAATAAAATGCTTTCCTGCAAAAATCAAAGTAAGAAACCTGTAATAACGGTTTTTTGTATATGATTCTTTTCAATTCTTGACCTAAATGCAGAGGCAGTCGTTAGCTTGGGAAGGAAAATGACATATCTCGCTTTTTGAACAAATACATGTTGTTTTTTCGGAAAACAAAATCAGTATTCAATATTAAGATATTAAATCTGGTACTGATATTTCAGAATAAGAGAAATTTTTAACGTTCCACTTGTAAAAATCGGTTTATTGCTAACTAAAGATTTTGCAGTTTCTCAATAGACCGTCTAAGATATCATCGTTCTAAAATTAAGAGACTGAAAATTAATTATGTCAACGATTTATTAAATCTGTCGTTAAACTGTTTGAAACTTGATGTTCTGAGGTATAGTTTGTTGGAAATATAATCCTTAACCTCTGATAATATTCCCGTTTTAATGACCATAATAGATAATTTCCAAAATACATTGATGAAACTGCAGTAAGTTAGTTAAGTGTTGTCAAAACAAAGCCTTATTTTCACAAAAACGTCGGTAAAGTCAAGAACGATAACTCTTGGCGAAAGGTCATTTAGTAACGTCTGACCTTAATGTAGTTGAGTGCAGTAATTTAATTTGTTACCTACTGATTGAAGTCAAATCCTGAGGCAAATAGACTCAGCATTTTTTAAATTGCATTTGTCCATCCTCGTTTATATTATTAAAGAAAAACCTATTAATTATTAAAATTAAAAGTATTTTAATTTACAGATATTGCAGTAAAGGGAATTTGGCTGAGGCATATGAGGCATATGATGCTCTTGGGTATTTTATTTCAGATCATATCAAATCTAGTCAGAAAATTATTACCTTCTAATGACATCAGAAACGTGTAAATACTGAAACAATTTATGATTTACGTGTTGAATGATTTAGATTAAATATTTACTTTTATCGATGAAAATTCAGTATAATCAGGTGATGCAACACTTTTGAACATGGATGAAGGGTTAACAAAATATAGTGAAAATTCATTATCTATTGATATCAAACTGAACCTACTTTATGTAACTTCGTAAAAGGAAAAGAAAAGTCAAAATATTTCGCTAAAGAGAAAAAGTTCAAATATGATGTTAAAACAAATAAAGGATATTTTAAATAAATTTTCTGGATATACAACTTTACATGGTATAAACAGAATTTCCTCGAGTAAACTTTTGCTTGGGAAAATTGTTTGGACTTGCATTGTGTTAACATCTTGTTGTATGTGTATTAGGCAGATTTATACGCTAAGCGCTCAGTACGCAAGGTAAGTTTTTTTAGATTCATATAAAATGTCTTTGTTCGAAAATCCAATTTATTCAAGCAACTAGATTGAATTGTACTTGTTTAAAGTAAACATACAATCAGCTGAAAGTTTCAAAATCAAATTATCCTGTCGTTGTTACTTACGAAAGCATTAATTTTTACGTAGTTGTATGATGGTATAAATAACATGACTTAAGGGTGTTTTCCAGTATAAAAGGGATGGATTTTTTAAAATAAAAGAAACCAAGAAAGGGAAATGTATATATGCATTTATATGAAGAACAATTTTGACTTAATCCTAGAAGTCTTTAATATCTGAAATTTTGAGTTACCCGGAATAAGAGAACAAATTCCACCACCCCCTAGAAAAAGGCAACTACAAAGTGATCACGATCAATGCACAAATTACCACAACAATGTGTAATCATATTTCATTGTCATGAGACTCAAATTTGCTCATAGCAGCAAAACACGAAAACGAAGAAGTTTTCAGTTCTTGCTAGACCACTGCATTGCTATAAGATAGTGGTTGTTAGTTTATTTTCCACAATAACGCTAATAACGTATCGTAATAATGAAAAGCATATCGTTATAATACAAAGGTTATGTAACGGTAGTATTTATCATTCTATGGGGAAAACAGGTAATAACACTACATTTACAAATGGCAAATTTAAACAAACTGAATTTGTACCGTGTATTGACATACAACAGTAAAGTGTATAACTGCCCTGTAAATGTATATTTGTATTGACACTGCATTATATAACACTACATATGACTAAAGATGATGAACAATATGCATGTCTACGTTTCATACATTATTTTTGGTATCGAAGTTGTTATTCCTAATCAGATAGTATGTATCAAATACATTACATTCCTGATGATCTGAAGTAATTGATATTTGGTGAGGTTAAAGATTAATTTAGAGACAATTGTATGAAACATTGCTTATCGAAAACAGGTAGACAAAATAGTTAACGAATAAAAGATTAGAGAACAGAGTATGATTTGTTTTGAGAAAATTCATTTTCTCTCAAACCAAACTTTTTAGCGATACGAATGGAAAAAAAGGAAACCTACAGCTTACGACGAAACAATTTATCGAAAAGAAATCGGATTTACTTGTAAAATTAATATTCATTTTACAAAAGCAACTTTTTTTTTCAGAAAGCGCATTTTGTTTTCAACACATGCATTTTGGAGATTTTTTCCGAAGAGATATTTTGT
>JAOXYI010261009.1:0-10693 GCA_028566495.1 Lithophaga antillarum
TAGAGCCTAAGTACATGTATAATGGCTATTTTTTAAACAAATTAAAATTTTGACAAAAAAATAAATATATGATGCACAACTACACTTCATACTGAAGAATGTGTTAAAGTTTTATGAAATTCCATGGAGTGGTAAAGGAGGTGTAGTGGATACAATATTGGACTTCCCTCACCTAGAGCCTAAGTACATGTAAAATGGCAATTTTCTAAATAAAATTGAATTTTGACAAAAATTAAATACATGATGCACAACTACACTTCATACTGAAGAATGTGTTAAAGTTTCATGAAAATCCATGGAGTGGTTAAGGAGGAGTAGTGGATACAATATGGACACCCAGCCCTACCTAGAGCCTAAGTACAAGTATAACGGCTAGTTTCTGGACAAATTTTAAATTTGACACAAACTAAATATATGGTGCACAACTACGCTTCATACTGAAGAATATGTTAAAGTTTCATGAAATTCCATGCAGTGATTGAGGAGGAGTAGTGGATACAATATGGGACAGCCCCTTCCCCCACCCAGAGCATAAGTACATGTATAATGGTTATTATCTTGACAAATTTGGATTTGATAAAAACTAAATATATGATGCACAACTACACTTCATACTGAAGACTGTGTTAAAGTTTCATGAAATTCCACGGAGTGGTTGAGGAGGAGTAGTGGATACAATATGGGACCTATTTCCCCCACCAAGAGCCTAAGTACATGTATAATGGTTATTATCTTGACAAATTTGAATTTGATAAAAACTAAATACATGATGCACAACTACACTTCATACTGAAGAATGTGTCAAAGTTTCATGAAATTACACGGAGTGGTTGAGGAGGAGTAGCGGATACAAAAAAATGGTTACGGGCAGACGGACAAACAGACATACAGACGGAAAACTGATCACTATAGCGGGGTATAATAATTTAACTTTTTCAAGGTATATGTAACTAAACATATTTTTTGAGGGCATGAAGGTGAAACAGTTTTTTTTATTTTTATCTTTTGACTGTACCCTAATATTCTATATTACGAACACCAATTTGTTAATTATTTTTAATGCTGTAACGTAAACCGATCTGATAATATTTTCTCACCTTGAATATTTTAAATGTCTTTTCACCTTGTACCTATTACATATCTTTACGCGATCTGGTAATATAATCATTCAGTCGATGCTATCTATTTGTACTATTTAGTATTTACAAAGCTATATTTAGGTTAACTTAAACAAATTTATAAGGATACACCTTTAATAAAACGTCTTGATTGTACTATAATTGCAACAAGTGTAAATTTGATGTAAGCAGTTTTACCAAACTAACCACGATAACGTGTCTATTCGAAGCCGGGGTCTGTATTTTATCGGCAATTTGTAATTTTTGGGAGATTGTTGGTTTGGGTTTCTGCGGTATTGCTTGATTTGTTATTTTTAATTTAGCTATTTTGAATTTGTTAATCTAAATAATAATGTATTATCCAGACTCTTGCAGATAGGTTCAAAGAAACATCCTGTTTGTAAGGATAAGACTTAATGGCACCTAACTTATAAATTCTAAGACTCTGTGAAAGTTCCTTCCTAAAAAATAGACTTCTGCCTGATGGGCCCCGCATGAACAAAATCAAAATCGTTCTGTTTTTCAGCACACCTGTAGGTGAGCTATTGCTATCATTTAGCGACGTCCGTCTTTTGTCGTTCACTTTTTACATTTTGATCTTCTTCTCCGCAAGGACCAATAATGTGTTTTGATTGGATTGAAATTGAAGATGTTCTTGTCAGAAACTACATAGCGGTTGGAATTTTATTATGCTGTGAAAGATCCTTGGGTGCTCCTCTACTAAAGGACGGGTTGCGATAAGGCCTGTTTTTGGCCCCCTGGTTGTGTTGAAAATAAAATTTGACCGTACTAATATTTTGTATTTTCTTTATGTAGCTATATGTCCCTTCTTTATAAATTGATGATAACTTTTCAAATTGTATGTTATTTCTGTGCTCCAGAGGCTGAAAATGCAGGATACCCTAAGGTAAATTTTACACTTGGAATGAAGGAAAATATCGATATGTATGTGTACACTATATGAAAATTAACGTTGACGCGCATGTATAACTAACAAAATATTTTTGTTAGAAATTGGACGTATAAGAAGCGTTAAATTTTACGAATTCTTTTTTTGGTCACGCATGCGCATCATACTACAACATTGACATATGCTTCAAATTACACTTAAAGGTAGATAATGCAATATTTGTACATTTTTTTTAATATTTAAGTATGACGCGCATAGAATACTAGCATGATCTTTATATAATTTAATGCCTATTTCATATGCAACTTGCTGGTACTCCATGCGCGTCATTGTTAATTTGTACATAATGTTCACATAAGTAGCGACAATTTTCCATAAGCGTAATGTTAATGGTTTAATAGGGTACCCATTATCATCAGTCTTAGCAGCAGAGAAGAGGCATGCAAACTGAAATGTAATAATAATTTTACAAAGTACAAACATAGAGGTATAAAAAGAGAACATAGATTTGTTGGAATTGTGAAATTTTATTTTCGGTGAAACCGGGGGCCAAATAGAGGCCTTATCGCAACCCGTCCTTTGTCTTTTGGTGCAGATCGGAAATCTAAAATAAAACTGTTCATAATTGGCCATTGAATGGTCCTTTACTAAGTTTGTGCTTTTTAAAGTTATGGAATGTAATGGAAACAAGGCTTCAGTATAAATCTCATCGGACTGGAACACCATCAACTGTCAATTTAGAATCAATATAATATTAAAAAATTGCAGGCCGATCATGGCAGAATAAGAATATTATTATCCAAAGGAAGGTATGCAAAGTACATGTGTCTTAAATACAATGTATAAAGTACTTTTTTAAACATTCAAGCTGATTCCATTTGAACATAGTCCAGCATTGTTATGACTTAAGATGTAAGAAACAAAAGAGTTATGTTAGATCCTGTTTTCAGAGCAAATCAGTCTAGAATTTAACGGCAGTGTCTAGATAAATAATAGATTCAATGTATTCAAGGATTTGTTTTCTTTTTGTCTCTTGCACCATTACTGAACTGAAATATCTCAAGATTATTAAATTTGTTACATAATCAACAAATGTACATGATTTCTTATAGTTAAATTTATGTATTTTTTCATACATATTACCTTTGTTCAGCTTGTTTTGTATTGTTTTATTTGTCAAATTACATATTAACAGATCTTGTAAATGTTTTAGCATTGCGTTAAATGCAATGAATCTAGGAATCATTCTGATGCGGAAACAAAAGTGATGCAACAAGCATCTACATTCTTGGACTGTATGTTCATTTAAATTGTGCGATATCTTGCATGAGCTCTATAATTGAATATCATTTTTAAGGGTGAATTAAACTAGCATGTTGTGACCCACAGGCACTACAGGGATAATACTTGAATCTGATTTAGAGTGTGACAAGGGCGAATTTAAAACCAACAATCCTACATCAAATCACGGTCAAAGGGTTAAACAGACAAATATTTCCCTGTAAATCTACTTCAGCTTGTAGGGAAAACTATGAATGACATGTATGGTTAGATAATTTTAAACAGATTCTGACAACTTCATTTACTGACATAGAATTTAACACTGGTTTTAGCATGGATAGCAGGAGATGCTTACCCTGTAGACGCACCTTGTCTCACTCCATTTTGGACTTCATGCAATCCCAGCTATTCATATACTTGGATCTTTTATCTTCTTTGGACTCATAAGTTCGAACTGATTTTGGTGTATTACTTTTCATGTCTCCCCCTTTCCAGAGGGAGACATACTGTTTTGTCCTGTCTGTATGTCCCGTCACAAAGTTTGTGAACGCAAAATCTCCTACCGTTTACATTGGAATGGAACGAATCGCTTCATATCATTTGTAGTTGTGCAAGACATGCATTTTTTTTTTTATCAGATTGGTTTTATGGGTTTTCCGTGGCAAAACATGGATTTTGCCATTTCTACATATGGGAAAGTTTGTGAAAGCAAAATCTCCTTCAGTTTACATTGGAATGGAACGAAACTTGGCAGAATCGCTTCATAGCATGTGCAATTGTGCAATTCGAAGTTCTGCTACCAAACGGTTGATTTTTTTACAGTTACTGCCCTTTGTAACTTGGACAGAAGAAAAGGGGGAGACATATGTTTTGTGTCAAAAACAAACTTTAACTATATTTAGCCTCTTGAGACATTAAAATCATAGTTTTGCAGGTTATAAGTTTACAGAGCCTAGAAAATTTCCTACACCTTTATTTATTCCGTTCCATTATGTGTTATTGTTTATAGTGAAACAGAAGTGACAATTTAAATAGTAGTATCAAACAAAACTTGAATCTGATGCATCAATGTCGATTCAATATTTATAATGAGACATCATATGGCATTTTTAATATTGCTGTTTTTGGCATATCAAGGCACTCTTAACTGATTAAATGATTTAGGGACGAGCTCCATTCCATTTCTTTTTCTGCCATACAACAAAAATGCCAAAGATGATTAGAATATACACTGTTTTCCCGAAACAAACGAAACAGTAAGCAGAATTTATTTGAAACAAAACCTATTTTCGATATGAATTCAAAGGCTCTTTCTCAGAGTGTGGAATTCGTAACTCGTGAACTACCCTTATTGGAAAAATCACCGAGATACAGATTATACAAATTATACAAATAATTTTAAATTCCAAATCCGAGACAACCCTGTCGACGCACCTGGTCTCACTCCAGTCTGGAATTCATGCAATCCCAGCTGAAACAGCTGTTTTTAATGAAAAATTAAAGTCTGATTTTGTATACAACAAAAATAAGTAATAACATGACAACATGAACTAGTTGGAAATAAGACCAAGTACTAGAAAAGGGTCATCTGGTAAATTCTACTAAGTAAATAAAACTGACAAGTTTGTTCTCACAACGAATTTCAATTTGTCATTTTTCTGCACATACATTTACACTGTATTGTGGTCAAAGATTATCACCTAAATGAACTTGAAAATATCAATTATTATTAGGTATATCAATTATAATGAAAAAGATAAGTGTGTATCTGGTGAAAAGAGATGTCCGAGAGTATCCCTTTAGTATACAGCTGTATACAAAATCAGGCTTTAATTTTTCGTAATAATCTTAAATGGATTCACAGTAAAGCAACTGTCGTGATAAACATTATAAACATAAATCATGTATATAATTAAAATATTTTTAGTTTATATGTTCCCTATTAAGATATTTTAATAAACGCAAATTCGAAAGTTCAGTGTCACAATTTAGGCTCATTTAGTTGACATATTGGACACATGAATACTTACCTGTCAAAACATATTCAAAAATGGAAAATAAGGACAAAATAATAACGGGTGTTACCCTTTTTTTTAATTCTCTGGTGAAACCACTTTACGAGTCATTTCTCAATGGTATGTTGTTAAAATTAAACAGTTGAAAATCAAAATTTTCACAGTTGTGCATAAAAATAACTCTTTCTTCACATAAAACTTCCATTTATCCCTGTTATACCAGAAAATTTTGAAGATTCCAAGAGGGTAAAACTTGGGGTTCTCCGGAAGGGTAAGCAGCTTCTACAACTTAGATCCTATTAATTTGATTGCATACCTCCAGGTTTAACCTGTTAAAACAAAACGAAAAAGAAAAGGCATTCAGTTTGTTAGAAGTCACCTCGTTTGACTGAAATTAATTGCAAGTACGTATTAACCTCCTATAAAGTTCAACCGAGCGATCCACGAAAACTTATTATATCTCATTTAACTCACAATAATTTTTAGGTTTAAAGTAAATATTTTCATATATCATAACTGGTAATTCAGTGGGGAGATTCATGACACGTTTTCAAGTACTTTGATCAGATCATTAAACTAATTGAAATACATGTATCTGCGATGATTACTATGTCAAATATGGAATTAATTTAGCACAGTTCACATATCCCACGCTCCGTTGCTGGATAGAATAAAAACGTTTTTCCAGAGAAGTATTTTAGAAAATTGGCTGTTATTCGAACATGATCTGAGTAATTATTGGTACCACAGAGCTTCCATAAAAATTTTGAGAACATAAGACAAGAAATGGATGGTTATATCCTTCCTTTTTTAATGTGGGATATAATTAAACTGAAGATCTTATCCATATCATTAAAACCTCATGGGCTTAAAATGCCATGTTACTTTGGTACAACCACAATACTACTTATACTGGCCTTTTCATTTACTGGGGAAAACTTCCGTTCTAGTATTCCTCCAAGGACCTACATACAATTAATAAAATGTACTATTTTTACGATAACGAAGTATACCTAAAAATATTAGAAATCCGGTACTCCTATGGGTTACTTGTTTCGTAAATGACGGGAAGGTGTGTCAGAGGACTGAAAACCTCCACCCGTTAATTATGCAGCATATATCAAAAAGGAGGACCGAATTTACCCATCAGCTGAAAAATAATTTCCCATATGTATCCTCAAAATTCCCAAGTATTACAATTATATACTGCTATCGTATAAAAGACACAATATATGGAAACTTATGAAAAATATCACCAAAATCTATAAGTTGTTGTTTGAAGTCAGGAATAGGTCACCTACTACCTGCACACATGTAAAAAAAATTCAGCTGAAATCTACGCAAATGAATAAAACTAGACCCTAAATATACTCTTTTCTCCCAAATTATTGACCAGAATTTGACGCACGCATCCCTGCGAACTCCTGTCTAATTTCTATATATTTAAAGTTGGTTCGATACTAAAGTTCCATTACCATAGATACTAATAAATACTTGACAACAGTAATATTGAATACTACACGATACTGATATTCCAGAAATACAGATATTAATAAATTCTGGTAAAAATTGGTAATCCAGTGTTTTTCGCATACATGTTAAACAATACTGTATTCTAATAATACAGATTCTGCATGATACTATTAGATTCTGCTATTTTAGTTTTGTTGATATTTCAAAATTCATGTAGTCCAGTACTACATACATGGATACTGGAAGATAACTGTGAATATTAGTATTCTAGTCTTGTATAATTATGTGGTCTTGTCAAGTAATACAAAATATGATAGAAACCACTAGTCATCCATTATATTTGCACAAAGCTTTATTGAATACAATGAGAAGAATACCGAAGATCATAAGTTACACAGCCATAGGACCAGACAAGGCTGTTATCAACAAAGGATCAAACACAAACATGAACGAGGAAGTAGAACAAAGACACAACACTGAAAGCTAAAGCTCGAGCAATACGAACAAACATAAAAACCGGAAGTTACATCAGGTGCTCCGGAAGGATTACCGCATACAAAGCTGAACTCTTTTCTCAAAGAATGCAGAAATGTCTTTGTTACTGACCCAGTTTCAACTAAATACAAACTGGTGACCATTATAACGGAAAGAAGAAGACGTGATACGTCATTTCTTTAAAGTCAATTTTGCGAATAAAGTTTTGGGTCTATTAGTATCGACAATGCTCTTCGTCACAAAATCATTCAGTAAAAAGTATCTTTCTGTTTTAGATGAAATTAGTTTCATTGATTTTTTATGTCTACACTAAACCTATTGCATCCAAGATTTCCATTTACAAAAAATAAACACTGTGCGATCTCAGTTTAGATTACCTTGAAAAACCTACAAGCTATTCTAAATCTTGCTCTTTGACCCCTTTCAATTATAATCCCACCCAGCATGTTATCATCATAGAGAATAAGACTTTTTTTTTAGCTAAATGACCTATATACCAACAGCCCCATCCCATTAGCAGGGAACAAAATTTCAAGATACTACTACACAGTCGCGGATACTGCAAGATAATTTGAGAATTAAAAAACGTAAAGACTGATGCACTTTCAGATGATTGATATAGATTAGAATTTTTATAAAGAATTTAATAGGGTCCATGAGAACTATAAGTCCTATCAGTTTTAAGAACCATAGACTGTAAAAGAGCTATCAGGTCTTTATGATAATATTGCTTCCCAGCTGTCAAGGCCTGCGACAATGTAGTGTCTATTACTACGGTTGTCTTATAGAACTATGAGTGAATGAATATTGCTTAAAGTAAACTCCGAACTTTTTCAACTATGTTATCAACAAGAACAAATCGTATTGGGATGCGCATATATTGATGTATGATTGTACTAAGCAGCACGCTGAGCTATATTTTTATTGTCCTAGCTCAGTAAAGTAAGAACCTGCAGTAGACATGGCACCCAACCTGGATACATAATTCTGACTCCAAGCCCATTAATATTTGCTCTGTCTCTCCTTGAATGTACGTAGCGACTAAGGAGCAAGGACCAATTATACATTGTTTTTGGTTTGAACCGACGGGAATTGAAAACCCGATCTGTCTGATAAAAGGAGCAGGTATTTATGACTCATCTGGCAGTCCGATATATATGTATACAGCAACTACAATGTGAAAAAAATCTAGGTAATTATAGTATTATTCTTCTTCCTTATACTGGATAGCAGAATTACAGAAGCGTCATTATAACCAGGTTTTTTAGGCAGCTCTTCCAAATTCTCCACATAACCTCTTTCACAATTTCTTCATTTCAGTCAGTCAGCGATTAAAGATTTTCAGAAAGACTGTGAACAACCTCATTCCATAAACTGTGTTAATCAGATGGGGATTCTGAAAAACTCTAATGATTTACTGTTAAAGTACGATCATAGAAATTCTGCATTAGCAATAAAACTTTCGATTTTTCTACCTGGACACAAAAGTTCCTCATTAACTATAAGACTACCTGAAACCGTTACTTAAAACTTATTTTGTTAGAAACCAAACTTTTTAGAAATACTCTGAAACTGATATTATCAAAATGGTGGTCTTCCTATGTCAAAAGCATATTTGCCGAATTCGACGGGAGAGTTCTTTAACAAATACGTGGCATTCTACATTGTAATAACCACAAATTGTGAGCCAAAAAAAATTGTCGACTAACTCCTATATTCAGACGAAGCTATGTTCTTAGAAAAAAAAGAACTTAGCCTGGTCGTTGAAAGTTTGCAGCTGACAAGATATTCCAGAGCTTGCTCTAAGTACAAGGGTTTCCTTAACAGAGGTACCTCTTGTCAAGTAAACTTCTAGATCAATATTATCAAAAGCTTAAAGTAGAATCATTGCTTCGAAAACTTTATGGTTGCTTTTATGAATTTGTTGATCCTAGTAGGAATTTTCTTTTCTTCATTGGTGGCAGACATGTTTCCGGTATCTTTGACCTTCTAATGTATCCCTTACTAATTTTTACTTGTATACCAGCTATGGAAGAAATTACTTCAGGACGGGTTCTGCATCTTGAGCAGTAGAAGCTTCCCGTATCAATGCACCTGTTCCTACGCACGGGTTTGTGTGGGAGTTGTGAGATCTTTAGTTCTTTTTGTTTCGTTTTTTCTATGTGTTTATATTGGTGTTATCTGGTTATGTTCCCACTGTGATTTTTTTATTCTTTAATATATATTCTACTGTTGCAGTGTGCCATGACGGAAGGGAATCTGTTTTCATTTATATGAATGTTTTGTCAAAATACCTGGCAAAGACCTCATTGATGTTATTATACTCAGTGTCTGCAAAATTTGTTTTCAACGCTTAAATCAAGTGCATTCTGCCACAAAGTTTTTCATGTAAATATACTGGTATCGCAAAAACATGATTTCAGTTTTTATCGATTTCAATGGATGTCAACTTTTATCATAATTTTGAAAGTGGGGATCATGCTTATTATTTGAAAATTGAATTTACACGTAGAACCTGTTTGAGCCTCTTAGGACTAAATTCCATGTAACTGCGATATATTTCAACTAAATGTTGGTGTCCAGTATTTTAACATGTTCTGCAACTTAATTTATTGAAAATTTTTCCTTCGAAATTCCTTGTGAATAACTGATTTTCAGATAAATCAAGAATAATTCGGATAAGTGATCGCGTTTGAATGATACATATCTTTTTTTTAATTCGGATAAGTGATCGCGTTTGAATGATACATATCTAGCGCTCTGGCTCTTTTTCGTACAAATTTCTTATTACATCGATAGTAGATATAAACAGTTGTATACCAAAATCAGTTCGAACTCATAAGTTCAAAGAAGACGTCAGATCCAAGTGTACAAATAACTGCGATTGCGTGAACTCCAGAATAGAATGAGACCACGTGCATCGACAGGGTAAGCATCTCTTTTTATGCATGCATCATCCATCATGCAACCACATAATTATGTCCCGTAGCAAAGGTTACAAATAGATTTAGGACACATCCGGTAGTAAATACAAATGGACACGTGTAGGATCTAGGATGACGAAAATACATTCATAGCAAGTTGAGAAACTGAAATTTTATACCGATCTACCAGTTCTTGATGGCGACCGTAAAACTTGCGAAGCAAAGATTTCAACCTTTCTTCCTCATATCCTTGCTTAAGTATTTTTGGTTAGAAGTATACCCCTATCAGATAAATCCTTGTAGAATAGGCTCTGGCATGGCGTATCAACTGAGACACGTAAACACCATACGCCGGGGAAGAGAGTGTATTACTACTCAGGAAAGGGAAGTTGAAGATAGGGGAAAACTAAAATGGTCACGTTTGTCATAGATCCTAGATAGAGTTGTCCATGTGTGTCAATTTCCAAGAAAATATCT
>JAOXYI010261119.1:0-10691 GCA_028566495.1 Lithophaga antillarum
CATTGGTCACATGGTTTCTGAGAAGAAGATCTTTGAAATTTCAGCCAACCAGAACACATTATTGGCCCTGGCAGCCACGTTGAATATCTGATTGACAAAAAACCCCAACAACTTTGTAGAGGTTCATCCAAGTAATATTCCTGCCAAATTTGGTTCCAATCTGTCAAACGGTTTCAGAGAAGAAGATTGAAATGTGAAAAGTTAACGACAGATGACGGACACCGGACGACGACGGACGCCTAGTTATGGCAATAGCTCACTTGACCCTTCGGGTCAGGTGAGTTAAAAAGTAAGGACATCAATTCCTGTACTAGTCATGTTACTATGACGTTATTTTCAGGGGTAATGTAAGAAGAGGCTATCGCACAAATGTTAAATTGGTAGTCATATAGATTATCAAATCTCTAACCGTCCCTAAAGGAAAGTCTTACTGTTAGCTGTAAAAGTCTAAAAACGTTCGATTCTGCAATTGTTCTGTCAAGTAAAATCACAATCGATTGACCAGAATTGTTTTTCCGTTACCTTTTTTGTCAATCTTACAATGGAGTTGGATAATTGATCTTATTGATAATGACCTCCAATTACATTTCCATATTCCTCTCTTGTTGATTATATCTTAGATAATATAATTCGTCCTAATGTAATGACACTATCGCACATTGATTTTTATGACGCTGTGGTCGAATTATTTACCAACGTTAATAAAGAGCTGTCAGAATAGAATTTTATGTTCGTCTGGACATGAGAAAGTTTGAAAAATAACTAAAACTCTCTAATACTAGGTCTATGTAAAGTATGTCAACTGTCCAGTACGCTGACAATAAAAATAATTCATCATCAGACATATAATCAACGACATGAACTCTCGCGTGACTGCCATAGTAAATATAGCATACTTTGTCCTGTTTGACTTTTCCGGATAAACAGTTGTAAGCTAATTTCATCATGCTTCCTGACAAAACTAAGAGTTTTCGTGTCTGTTCCAGTATAGTATTATTCTAGTATTCTCATTCTGTCATGAATATTTTTCATCTCTCTATTCTTGATGAATCCAGCTGTTCAACAAAAAATCTCATAAAGTGTAATTACAATAATCACATGGTTTGACGTTATCCATATCTTCTGTCAACCCATCGAAATGCTCGAATAGGCATCTATATAGTTTGTCTGATAGTCCACTGTCGTTCATCCAAGATTTATTAAGGTAGCTTTCATCTTAGGTATTGTGCGTCTGTGTATGTTTTAGTAGTGACATACGTAAAAATACACAGTAAAATATTTGGTTAATGTTCTCCATATTAGGGTTTCCAATAATGCCTAATATCTTTAATGTGTATCAGGCTTAGACTGACCTGGTTGGATTTTACGTGTCTTCAAATAACACAAATGCGTTCTAATTTTCCTTGCAAGGTCTCGACCGAGTGCTGCTAAAGCCATGGAGTAAAATATGACTCATATACTTCTTTCAGTGACAAGAGGCATATATATTTCAATATTTGAACAGATGTTAATAGTGTTTCAACCCCCGTTGCATAAACATATATTTTTAGAAGATGACATACAATCACATTTAAAAAGGAAAGTGTAAAACTGTTCCTTGAAAATATTTTCATCTTGAACTATTTTGATGCAATTTTATTGATTCATATTTTAAACGCTGGCAAAAAACAAGTATAAAGAATTTCAAGAAATACATTTGCAAACAATTATTTCAAATGGGAAAATGCCAAACTGTAAACTTTGTGTAACGTCGGTGAGTAAGGTCGACTACTTTAAACGTCAATAGCTTTCAGTATTTAACCTTACAATCATCTTAGTTCTTAAGTGTTTAGACCAGAAAAGACACATTGTAACAATTCAAATTTTAAACCAAACGTTATGTCTGCCTTACATCAAAGACACAATTACAGCATTCAGATGTTGAAATGATGTCAATAAAGTAACAAATTTAACAGTTCTTATGTTAATTGATTTCCCAGTTATTTTCTGATTAAAGATCTATTCGACATCATTATTTTTTATTCTTCAATGCACTTTTCATAAACTACAACTGTACAAAACGTTTATTTACAATCCCAACCAATAATGTCCAAGTGGGTATATACATTAACAACAACGACAGCAAACTATATATACGAATCATAAGAAACGAAAGGAAGAAAACTACTGAATGACATTTCTAAATGAACGATCTCAACAATATCATTGAAATAAATACACAGAAATTATTTTTAAAAAATTTTGCATAGTATAATTAAGATGTGTTTTATTGATAATTACCAGGAGAAAATTACTTCAAACGTAAAACTTGAAAATTACTTTAATCGCTAAATATTTCGAGCAACATCTAATAACGGACAATGCTAACATTTGACCAAATAGCAAATTATCCTCGCACAAATGTAGAAAACTGAATCTTGTCCGATGTAATAAAAAATCATTAATTTTCATAGACGAAAGTACGAAGCTTTGACATGCCTATTTACTAATTTGTAATTTGGATAAAATTCTAAGTGGATAATGATTTGAATGTAAACACATTTACCACAACGGATGTTGAGTACCGACGTCGTATACAATTATGAAATGGGACCTGCAGGGGACTACTCTGAAAAACATGGCTCAAAAAATTAAAATAATAATTTATTTTGACTAGCGCAAATGTTCATAATATATTTCTGATCTTGTTTCAAAATATTTCTAGTATTTTTAAATCAAGTTCATTTTCATACGGTCGGAAAAATTAGCGATCGCACTATGGTATGTGTAGTCTGTGAACAAATGGTTTTCTGGCTCTAACTTTGGTTCCCTGAAAGTGATTCTTTTAATGTGTAACACAATGTTTCCAAACACAAAATATAGGTCAAGTCCGAAAATGTGGTTCTGCTTTCTACCATTTTAGGAAAAAAAAAGGCAGCCATAAGTTTTGGTTTCATGATTTTTAACGCAGTTGTTTTTCAAATCCTATATAGGGAGAACATTCAGTAGTAAGTCGACTCGCTTCACATAAGTCTTAATACTATTTTCAAAACTGGGTCAAACTGGCCAAATTTCAGTTTCGCAAAATAGAGTGATTTTGCAATTGTTAACAGATTTTTATGCTGTTTATTTCTTGACTTTGTTGTTGTATGTGTAATACAGGTTCATTTTGATTTTTAGCCCTAACGTTGTGTGGAAAAAGAGTCAACTGATTTCTCCTTATACTTGTGAAGCGATTTCCTTTGATCCAAATGCAGTTTTATTGTTGAATTCCTCGCCAAAAACATTCCAGTAGTGTTAAAGCAAATTTAGAGGAATAAATGTCAAAAGGTGAAATTTTGAATAGTGTAAATGTTATTATATTTTGCATCTGATTTTGATGTAAATTTTTCAATTATTTCTTGTCTGAAGATCTTTTAGAAGTGTGTTAACAAATGCTACGTTTTACCGTTCTCGAGATAAAAAGAGTCAATTTTCAAGGTGTATGAATACTACTGACTACAACCCTAACACCACTGTTGTGGGCGCTAACCCCGCTTGCCTCATGGGATGTATTAAGGTCTACAGATATCATCGGTCAGCTGGATAGTTATCCTGGCTTTCCTACTACGTTAAGGCTGGTAGTCACGAGTTGTAAATTTGTTAAAAGTGACGATCAATCATGACAACCCAAAGCTCAAATTTTCAGATTTCGAAGCCTTAGGACTTTTTAGCATAATTTTTGTATTCTTCTAATGTATAGTGTCAACATAAGATCAGTGACAAACAAATTATTGGGTCAACATTTATGAAGCATTCTTCAGTCGACTTGTTGTGAGCGTATCATATTTCGTAGGCATAACCCTGTATTGTGTATGCATGAGTTGAAAATAACTTTATTTTCAATATTTATGATGATCTATACCATATGTTATTATTTTAATAATAATAATAATAATAAAAAAAAAAAAATCAACATTTATTATCATGTATACGAAAGTTTTTCATTTCAACAATACTTTCACTTTCACAAGATTTCTTCAAAACGACATGGTCTAAGCACTTTGCATCAGATCCTAACTTACATAAACGATATGACAAAATACAATCAGGTTACTTGGATGTTTGTTTGTTTGTTTTGTTTTGTTTTTTTTTTGCTTTTTAGGGAAAAGTAATGTTTCTATGGTACCGTTTACCTTTGTTTGATATTTTACTGTTGTAAACCGACATCTATTGTATTATGTAAGGGAATAATAATAAAATCGATCCTTTATTTGTGGAATTTTTGGGTTTTCGATTTTCATATATTATTAATGTATCATATTTCGAATGTTTTCCTCTGTTTTATTCATATTTCAGCTATAATTAACCATAATATATTTTTCTGCTCGTAAGACCATAATAATGTTTAATATTTTTTCTTGTTTTGTTTGATGGGTGTATAACGTCACTTTTAGCAACATTTCAGACGGTTTACGGGACGGTAAAACTTTAGTGACTCAATGAAACAAATTAAAATGGAATGGACTGTTGGAGTAAGCAAATATTTTGACTGCCACAAGGTTTGGGTTGATTGGTGGGGTTTATTGTCACTTTCAGCATTCGAGACTACCAGACTTATTGAGGGAGATAAACCCGGGCAGCTATCCAGCTTGGGTAGGCTTGAAACCTTAACACATGAATCAGGACAAGCAAGAATAGAACCTACGACAATGGTGTTAGGCTAGTGGTTATGAATTGGCTGCCACATGGAAAAAGGGTAATAACCCTTTCTTCTACATAATAATAGAGTTGGATAATTGACGTCGTTAATTCTGATCAGAAATTATATTTAGATATTTCTTTCTTAATAATGGATTTTAATAATTGATCTTGTTGATAATGATCAGAAATTACATTTCGATGTTCCTTTCTTGTTCATTATACCTTAGATAATATAATTGATCATTATATAATAACACTACATGGACATATTGATTTTGCTGCGGTCGAAGTATTTACGAATATTAATAAAAAGCTGTGTATCTTCAAATAACACAAATGCGTCCCAATTTTCCTTGCAAGGTCTCGACCGATTGCTGCTAAACTCATGGAGTAAAATATGGTCATATACTTCTTTGAGTGATAAGACTCATACATATTTCAATATTTGAACAGATTTTTAATAGTGTTCAATCCCCTTATTACATAAACAGATCTTTTTAGAAGATGATATACAATAACATTTAAAAAGGAAAGTGTAAAACTGTTCCCCAAATATATTTTCATCTTGAACTATTTTGATGTAATTTTATTGATTCATATTCTAAACGCTGGCAAAAACAAGAATGAAGAATTTCAGGAAATACATTTGCAAACAATTATTTCAAATGATAAAATGCCAAACCGAAAACTTTGTATAACCTATCAGACAATAAATATATTTCATCATCAGACGCTATAATAAACGGCACGAACTCCCCACTGACTATCATAATACGTATACCACACTTTGTCCACTTTAACTTTTCCATTATATTTCAAGCTGTTTTTACATTTTCTGTTGCAACTTCTTGACGAAAATAAAGGTTTTTCTTGTCTGTTCAAGTATTATCCTTATTCTCTAATGAATATACATTTTGCATCTCACAAAGTGTTATTAAAATTATTGCATGATCTGACATTATCCATATTTTCTGTCAACTCGAATGAAAAATTACATAATTTGTCTAACAGTCCACCGTCGTTCTTGTACATTGAAGTACTTTTCATTTTGGGGTTATTTGCAAAATTCTACGTCTATGCATGTATATAAGAAATGTCTGATGCTGTTCTATATGGTAAAATATAGTGTATCATTAATGTACTTGTACATGTATACTAATACAAAAATTCGAGTTATAGTCATTCCGGAACTTTTCGTATATTAGACGATACTTTAATCGTGTGACTTTTGTGTTTGGTTCCTCATATATGCTTCCGGTTTGGTCGTCGGCTACTCGCCTCTGTTTGTTTTCTGATGGATAAAAGCGATAATCCCACCTCAAAAAGGGCAAAATGGTACTGGTGTGCAGCAGAGGGTTGTATTTCAGACGACAGGAAATGCAGGAAATACCCGTACATGAAAAATGTAGATATCGTTTTCGTTTCCCACAAAAAAGAAAGACTCAAAAATGAAATCAGAGGGAAAAATGACTACACTTAATAAGACCAGAGAGTTACGTGCCAACAAAAAGACTCAGAATTTGGTCTTTACATTTTGTTGATGATAGACCAGCGAAGGAGAATCCCTATCCTGCTTATTTGCTTACAACAACTTTAGAACAGGCGTACCAAGGTCGACAGAAACCTTGCATTAAATGGTCTTCAAAAGCTAAAATTAGAAAATTCATGCCGAATTCGTTAAGAAAGACTTTTCCAAAATACGTGCCATAATAGACTGTACTGAAATATTTATACAGAAGCTAGGTCACCTACCGCACAAAATAAAATATACTGTTCATATAAGTCATACAATATTTTCAAGGTTTTAGTCCGTATAACCCCTACAGGGCCATTTTCCTTTATTTCGGTTTTATGGGGAGGAAATACATCAGACAGACATATTACTGAACTCAGCGGGATTTTAGATTTATTATCTCCTGGTGATGAAGTGATGTCCGATCACAGCTTCATTATTCTTTATTCATGATTTGTTAACAGAAAGGAGAGCTCTCCGTTTACCAGGAAGTGTTCATGGGTAAAGGAAACCGATTAACTGTTAGTGAAGTCACTAGAACAAAAAATCTTGCTAAACATAGAATACATGTGGAGTGATCTGTTCAGAAACTAAAGAACTTTCATAAGTTTTCAGGAGTAATAGACTTAAAGTAAAAACCATTAGCAAATCAAATGGTGAAGGTTTCTGCATTTCTGTACAACACAGACAAACCTCTTGTCACAAAGTCAAAATACTTCCAGTTGTGAATGACATAAACATACCGAACATTTGTTTGGTAGAATATTTTATGATTATTTACATTATTTTGTTCATTTTGTAAAGCAGTTGTCTTATTCTGTTGTATAATGTTTAATATTACATTAGATGGCCAATCTGTTTTTGTACATTTTGTACGGTTGTTGTATCAGTTTCAAATTTGTCAGCTGTAATATGGTATGGCAGTAAATAAACGTATGATACCAATTTCAGTGCGCACGACACGTGTTTCTGGAATAACCTTCATCAGGTGTCATGTTAATAGTTATTTAATACTTTATTTTAAGTGTTGATCGGTTTGAAAGAAAAATATCTGAATACTTCATATATTTAGAAGCACATATCCAAGAGTAAAAGGGACATACCATCTCCCAGCTTGCACCAGACTTTCGGTGATTACAAAAAATGGTGCAGCAAACTCGTACATTATATAATAATATTTAGCAGTTGCTTGCCGAAGGTTAGTGGTACTGATCACCTTCCACCATCGATAAAGTTGATCGATATAGCTGAAAAATTACTGAATGTAGTGTTAGGCCCTATTTAATCAATAAGCCACATATGGATGCATTGATGGAGTCTTGGAGTCCCAGTGCTCTAGGAAGTCAGTCATATTTAATATTGGACGCCTGTCAACTCCGGGTAATAAGTTTTAGCTGAAAAATTGCTAAAGGTGGAACAAAAGTTACGTGCAGTCTATCAATCAATGGATGCATTCATCAGTATCACAGTATTCAACACACAATTGAAAAAGGGTCATCATGACCTATATTTTACACTTTGGTATGCCTGGTAAAGTTTTTTGTGTAAAGTTCAAATCGCAGATACTGCTTTCAATGAAAAGCCAGCTAAATTATAAGTGGATGCATCTGAGGAAAGGCATCGTCCATTTTAAAGTAAATCATTTATGTTGACACTTGTAGAGAGACCTGTGTGACCAGTTGTCACCAAATAGTCTAAAGCATTCATGAAATTTACTTTCATAGATTACTAGCCTTTCAATACTGGGTTTATTAGTTGGAGACTGGTTTCTGGCAAGATGTGTCCAGTTAAATATAATATGAGACAATCCCATTTACGTGTACATATCAGAACACTGCAGCTTCCTCTACCACTGTAATTGGTCATGACGGTATAGCTTAAAAATTGCTTAGAATGGTGTTATTCCTAATAATAAACACAAATAATTTGAGTAATAGAATTTAAATCTAAATTAAAATACATGTATAGGCATGTTTCAGTCTATAATCTAACACCTCTTACAAAACCAGGATAATGCTCAAGCCACATTATATTATTTGTTCTATGGATTTATTAAGGTACATTGAAGCACTTTTCATCTTAGGTACTGTGTGTCTGTGCATGTTTTAGTAGTGACATACGTATAAATACACAGTAAAATATTGTTAATGTTCTCCATATTAGGGTTTCCAATAATGCCTAATATCTTTACTGTGTATCAGGCTTAGACTGGCCTGGTTGGATTTTTCTTCAAATAACAAAAATGCTTCCTAATTTTCCTTGCAAGGTCTCGACGAGTGCTGCTAAAATCATGGAGTAAAATATGACTTGTATACTTCTTTGAGCGATAAGAGTCAAATAAATTTCAATATTTGTACAGATTTTTAATAGTGTTTCAACCTCGCTTTACATAAACATATCTTTTTTAGAAGATGGTATACAATCACATTTAAAGGGATACGATACAGTTACAGGGGAAGTAACTCTGGTCGTTAATCGTTTGACGTTACAATAGGGAAACGTCATAGTTAATGTTGACAGATTGCGGGAATTTGAAGCTGCAATCGGGATACGTCACATTAAACGTTTGACTTCGGCTGTCACTTGCGATTTGCATATCAAAGAGACGGCACCGAAGGTATAAAAAAGTGGGTTTTATTGAAGTGTGATTAGAATACAGATCTTCTATCCCCTTTCGTTGTCGAGAACGATAGAAGATCTGTAATCAGACTGGGTTTTCCCAAAACTAACAGTTCCAGTTCTATAATTTGTTCATTTATTTTAAGTTGTTCGTCAGATAAATACACCTTTTCTCCACCGCCTCCATTGTCTACGTATTATATAACATTCTATTGCAAATTAAATGAGTGGGTGATGGCTAAATTTACGACGGTGGGTGTTTTGCTTTGTTTTGTTTTGTTTTGTTTTCACTTGTTGAGGTGAACGGAGAAGTAGGAAAAATAAGGTGTCTATAAAATGCAACCTTTCTAATACAAGAAACTAAATGAGTGTCCCTGGTGATACGGTGGACTAAAATATAGACGGATCTCGGGAGGGGCAGTTGCTCCAGTTTGAAAGGGTGATGAAAATGTATGGTCTTCTCCCTCTGCTTTTACCAGAAACTCGACTGAAGAAAAAAATAGCACTGTATCCATATAGTGTTGTATGACCATAATCATTTAAATTTTATGTTATACTGATTCAATGTAAATAGTTTACAGCCTCAAATATCCGTTTGACTGTCTCCCATAAAGCGTCGCCAGCTTTCCTCAATTTGCGACAGTAAAAGCATTTTCTGAAGTCGGCAAATATTCAGATATAATACAGTTATCCCACAAATAAGGCACCTCTATTATATTTACGATAAAATAAGATGTCTCACAAATTACAACATTTTACGCTAAAACAAGATGTCTCAGAAATTACAACACTCGGAAACCGAATAACGATCACAGGTGATATTCAAAATTGGAAGTCAAAGGTCATGATTTTTAATTGTGATACCAGATATTTTGACAGCAAATTTGAAAAAAAAAAGAGAAGCATGTCCTATGAGACGTTATTTCAACTGCAAACTTCAAACACAGGACATTAAAACAGACCATATACGTATATCCTTACGATCGGATATACAATCCGACCGCATGAGTATTTTTATACATGTATTCCGACTTGAATAACATAGTAAAACAGTGTTCTTTTAGTAAGAATACTCTTTTATAGTAGTAAAAAATATTTATTATCAATTTTCAACTTGAAAATCAATTATTGTTTCTGACTAGAATATAAATTTAGCTTCCAAGTTTTATATACAAGTATAACATATTTTTTAATTTAATAAGTCAACTTTGGTGATATTTATAGGAAACAATTTAAATAATTAATAAGAGTCACAATTAAATTTAGGAACAATTTTAAAATTTACAGTATCAGGTATTGTAAAATTTAAAGTAAAATGGTGGGATAAGCTGATTTTATTGTGAGACCAAGGATTGAGTTTCCATTAACCAATATGGCAACTATTTTCAGAGGTCTACATATAAATCCATATACAAAAAAATGGCTCGAGTGATTTTCAGTTTTATCTTTTACAAACTTGCATTGTTGGTCATCAATCTGCATTCATTCTAGGCATCAGACTAGTCCCCCCAATAGTTATGCATTCTTGGACTAGGGATGAAAGTAAAAAATCAAAATAATAACCACCTCCCCCCCAAACAAAAAACCCAACCAAAGAAGTCATAAAGTATTTGGACTAGCATCAGACTGGAAGATTTGGGGCCTGTAAACAGGTTCATAACTATATTTTCTTTTCTTTTTTTTACATTTTAAAAAGGGTAGAGGAAGCACAATTTTTACAGATATTTTGGGTGCTGCCAGAAATGCTAGAAAGAATAATCTTGACCCTCTCTCAGACCCCACCCTGAATCTATCATATATTCCAGAAGAAAAATAATACAATTATGCAAACCTTTGCAGGATTAACAGGATGGTTTCCAAAACCAGCACACTACACTGAAATACACAAATCCTTTAA